>JAECUM010007544.1:0-49979 GCA_016617855.1 Megalonaias nervosa | reverse complement strand
TATATATATATATATATGTGTGTGTGTGTGTGTGTGTGTGTGTGTGTGTGTGTGTGTGTGCTCTACTTAATATGCAAAAAGCGTTTCGTTAAGGAAGGTGACCATCATTTTCTCGTTATGATACATATATGTCAAGCAGTTGTAATCAATTAAGTATGTGTCAAAGAAAACTCTGTCAAGTTTCTTTTATTGGTGAATGAATATTCTGGTAAGGCATTTCAGAACTTAAATTTTCTTTTAGATAACAGTGAAAATCTAATATTTGTTACTTCTGTTGCTAAAAGAACATCGAAATGCTTAAAGTACTCCTAAATGATCTACCTAATGCCCTTCAACGCACACAAAAATGCAACTAGTCAGATTGTGACACTAATATCATGCATTCAAATAGGTACGACGGTGAAAACTATATGTTTCCTAATTTTGATTTCGAAGTGATTCAGGGTCACTTATAAGCAGGAGAAAGTGTGTGTGTGTGTGTGTGTGTGTGTGTGTGATTTAGATTTTTAACGTAGCTTTAACAATTTTTCAGTCATATCGCTACGATGTCTGCAGTGTGACAGTTTACAGTGATGTCTAGCACTGGGGCATCATGCCGCAGACATGTGGCATGATGTTCCACCCAGTCACATTATCCTGACACCAGGCCGACCAGTCCTAACACTAACCTCTTAATGCTGAGCGCCAAGCGAGGCAGCTGTTAGTACCATTTTGTAAAGTCTTTGGTATGACTCGGCCGGGGTTGGAACCCGCGACCTCCCGCGTCCGAGGCGGACGCTCTAACCACTAGGCCACCGGAGCGGTTAGGAGAAAGCGTTAATATATGGGTCGTTTTGTGTTGGAAAAAAAGACACAAGAATACTGATGGCATGTTAACGCCTGTTTATTAGCAATAAGAAAAAGATATTCAGTGGAAATACATGTCAATCGACACGAAAATATTGTCAAGCTTAAAGGCTGCAAAGTTTGTATAGATCTTCTAGACTTCATAAGTCTATTTATATTTCACACAGTCACGAGCAAGAGTGGAAGATTGAAAATTGGTTACTTATCTCCCTTTAGTAATGTCATCGCCATGAACCAAACTAAAGCCACCAGCGTCCTCCAATTAGGTCACATACACAACAAATTTATGAAAGCATCACTGGAAAAATAATTACCCACAAATTGCTCAAAAATTATAATTTCATATAATTTAAGTCATAGATACAAATTAATTCTTGGACAAATTAAGCCACCTCTAAAACCACTAAAAAGAAAGTCAACTCTTCAGGTTTTGATATTTTATAAAATCATCAAGATATAGAAAGCGTTGTTAAAACATTCTCTCTCTCTCTCTCTCTCTCTCTCTCTCTCTCTCTCTCTCTCTCTCTCTCTCCGGGGGCCCAGAGTGGCTTAGTGGTCTAAAGCGCTCACCGTTACGGATCACTGCCATCTCACCTCTGTCTGCGTGGGTTCGAGTGTCGGCTTCGGCGAATGTGGATATGTGAGAAAGCTTGCCAGTAGCTTCTCGTGGGTCGGTGGTTCTTTCCGGGGATTTCCCGGTTTCTTCCTCCACCATTAATACTGGCTGCCATGTATAACCTATCGTGTGCTGAAAAATGGCGTTAAGCCCCACAACAACAACAAAAAAAAGCTCTCTCATTCCGGAGGCTCAGAGTGGCTTAGTGGTCTAAAGCGCTCACCGTTACGATCACTGCCATCTCACCTCTGTCTGCGTGGGTTTGAGTCTCGGATTCGGCCAATGTGGGTATGTGAGAAAGCTTGTCAGCAGCTCCTCGTGGGTCGGTGGTTCTTTCTGGGGTTTTCCCGGGTTCTTCCTCCACGATTTATACTGACCGTCATGTATAGCCTATCTTGTGCTGAAAATGGCGTTAAATCCTACAACAACAACAACAACAACGACAACTCTTTCATTCCATATTATGTTCTTCTATGAAAGGAGAGTGTACTGAAAGAGCGAAAAGACAAAATTGCATTTAGTAAAGGCCCACCATCAGTGCTGGCCAAAATGTTTACTTTTTGTTTGTTTGTTTGGGTTTTTCTTAATTTGAAACAGTGAATAAAGTTTTAGGACAGAGTAGTCTGATTTTCCAGTATTTTTGGACATTACTAGAATAATCACACGGGGAAATTACTCTTACCAAACTTTAATTCGCTTCTTTGACTTCTTGTTGGACAGGCTTTCATACCAATACATTACTTTTGCAGCATTTTATGAATCATTGCTTTTAATTGAAAACACTGGTCACAAAGACATATTTCCATGTTACCAAGTATCTATGTATTTATCATGATGTTGCTAATAATCCGACAATAATTCAAGGAAATCGTATATTTGACTACTGTCAAAGACCGGCTGACGAGTATCGTGTCATGACAGTCTTACTAGCAACCTTTTCGACATTTCATTTTGTAAAGGTCTAACTTTATGGAAGCCACATGGTGCCTTACTATGGTCTGATGGGTGCCATCTTTGCTGGGGTTTTTTCCCTCCTTTTATGCACTAGTGACCGAAGTTTTGTACGAGTCTGTCTAGAAAAAAGCAAAAGTATATGTCGAGTTTGACATTAATATAGAGTTTTCTTATCCTAATAAACGAAAACAAACATATGCTCGATGAACGCATTAAAATTATTTTCGAAATGAGGACAATAAATATTCTGATTATACGTGGCCATCATCTATTTTATCTTAACACTGTGTTCCCCTCGCTATCAAAGTCAATTTCAGGATGTTCCATCCCGTGTTCATGTAGACACAAATGTAGGTGAAGACTTTATTCCAGGCGTCTGCCACTTCCTTGGTATAGTTTTCCTGTAGCGTCTTTTGTAGCCCATGGTTTAGAGCCGGCCATAACCTCTGTAAATAAAAAAAGGAAATAGAAGTAAGTACTTTGCATTGTGAACTTCGAAAGAAGCACATTAAATCGCAATAGACGTACAAGATATCAGTGTGATTAAAACACAGAGCAACATATAGTTTTTATAGGATCTCATATGTTCCCATCGTTCACTGATATAATTTCGCGCCATCTTTCAGCTCCTCATCCCATAATGGATATGTGCTAGAAATTGTTTCTATGAAATATCACACGATTTTAAGTTACGTTTCTTACAAAAGATACCAAAATTATGAAATATTTCCCAAAAGATTATTACGAAATCATATATAAAGTTGATGAAAAAGTATAGAACTGAATAGTTTAATAAAGGCACGGACTGCAATTGTAGAATGCCATGCAAGTCCAAGCACACAGAAAAACACACATATACACACAAGTACAAACGAACCTTCATTTCTCAACCTTCATTTGAAAGGAAATAACTAACATTAATGGATTATTGTGTTTGTACAGTACTCTAGAATAGTGTGCTAAGCCGAAGTTTAACGGGGTGAATTTGCTGATCTCACGTACTCAAGGCTAAACCACAATATCTAACAGTACCAACAATATAATTTATTTATTATCTACCACCAATTAATTTTTAAAAATACATTCGAAATACATCTTAAGACATGAAATATATTATCATCTTAATTGAAATGACCCTTTAAAGGAGACGGCACTGTGTTTTAATGCAGACTTGTTGAAAGTTGTCCTGCAGGAGGAACTCAAAACATGTATAAGGTAAATATCGCTCCATGTAAGCGAGAACTCTCGAATCTTCCTTGTTGCTTACGGAAACACGTTGTTTGTATGTTGTAAATGATGTTGGAATTCAATCAAGCTACCGTTTTAATGTCTATAATTATGCACGAAACAAAACTTAGCATTAATGCGAAGTTCCACAGCAGAGATACAGCTGAATGGTCTTTAGACTATGTCAGTCTGGGCGACAGAAGTTGGTAAGTTATTTCGTTGTGTCCTAGTTTTCGCTCAGTTAGCACTGGCTGTGGGATATTTCTATAAAATGTTATTTCTTTATATATTTTTCAAATGGTGAAAGATTCGGCGGATAAAAACTTTCTAAAGTAATATCTCAGTTTCTTTCTCCCAAATATACATAACGCTTAGCAACGTTTCTATTTTCAGTAATTAGCCTTAAAATAGACATTTGCAGACACGATTGAACTGATAAGTTATTTGTGGTTTGTGTATTAACACCAATGTCCTTTTAGCGATGGATAACATGATTTCGTTTTGTTTGTTTATGCCCTACCTAATCGTGTGATGTATATTAAGTTAACCCTAATCTACAGGAAAGTTATGTCCAAGATTGTTGTTGTGATAGTACCGTATGTACTCGCTTATAAGTCGAGTCCAACTACAAACTGCACAAACCCAGATCTGCGGTCGCAAAATACGCCGGCATACCAGGGTCTGTGTAGTTTGTTAGGAGTAATCAATAGAACAATTAACGCAGACCTGATTTGAGGCGCCTTATGCTATGGCAAATCAAGACTTTTGTCGTTTGCAGTTAGACTCGACTTATAAGCGATTACATACTTATTTACATACTGCATTCAGTCTTCAACATATTCTTACAACTGCAACGGTTGAAGAATTTTTTCAGATATGTTTTCCTTCCATTTGTGTATAATTCCTGTCCTTTAGATGTAGTTCATGTAAGTGTTATTTATTTACTCGCTTCTTTCAGTTTGCAAACTTTGCATAAATACTAGAACTGATTCTGTTGGTATACGTGTGGTTTCCGTGTTTTATACGGCAGTAATAGTAATCGTAAATGTCAGTGTAATTGTATAGCCTATCCTTTAACTGTTAGGGACCTGAATAACTAGACTGATGAAATCATCCTTCTACAAGTGTTCGTTCTCAAGTGTACTTGCTCGTAATAAAAAAAAATTATTGTTATTGTATCTACCATATTAAAGGCGTCTTAAGCCCGCTTTTCGTGGAATAATCAACTCAACTCTCCTTCTTCTTCAACACAATGAAATCGGGTAACACAAGACGTTTGCATATATTTAATACCGTGTAGTACTCTCTTTTATGTCGAGGCCAACTGCAAACAACAAAGATCATGATCTGCCCTTGCAAAATACACTTTCGGATCACAGTCTATATTCTTTGTTCTACTGATTACTCCAAAAAAAAAAACTGCACAGACCCAGATCTGCCGACGATTATGCGACTGCAGATTTGGGTGTGTGTAGTTTGCAGTTGTAGTTTGCACTTACAAGCAAGTACAGATGGTAAATATTTTAAAATCAAATTCAGTCTTTGAAGCAAGGCTTTGGCAATACTGAGAAAAGATAATATCATAAGCGCTTAGGTATGGGTAGAATAATAGGATTATAACAGTTGAAGTATGTAGCAACATCAATATAATGTTTTTTATTCTTCCAGTTTATAATAAAATTTGTTATATGTAACAACATTACATTTGTAATAGACTCAAGCACGTAAGTTAACTAACATAAAACCAGAGATATTCAGTAAAATAACTCCAAAGATATACTTTCGACAAAATAGGTCCACAGATGTACATTTGCTAAAATAACTCTAGTGATATGAGTTTACTAAAATTATCCAAAGATACAAGTTAGCTATTTATAATTCAAGAAATATTCGTTCAGTAAAACAAGTCTAGCGCGACACATTCGATAAAATAAATCGAAAGATAAAATGTATATTCGCTAAAATAATGCCGCACAGCAAATTTACTATATGTTGTTAGCGCTGTGATTCATCAGATGAACATGTCAATAACCTTATTATTCTTTATAAGATCCGATCGTGCAAACAAATACCAACTTTTACATTATAGCTTTCAAATTATATATTTCGAGAATGACGACTGTTATACAAGCAGTGCCGGATTTATGCGTAAGCTAAACAAGCTACAGTTTTGGGCCTCACAGTCTGAATTCACAGTCTGAAAAGCTTTCATGACTAAGACCGTAGCTTTTCAAAAGTACCATAACACATTAACTTCAAAAACGATATCAAGTAAGTTGGTTTACAAGAAAACAGCAGGGACATAATGATATATGTGTGTCCTACCAAAGGAACGAACACGACCAGATGTCTCAGACGTTTCAAGTTTTCAATAGATACGAAACAAACTGTAAACTTAGAGCAGCCTTAGAACACTGGGGACCTATGTTTCTTTTTTGCCCTGCTTTTAAATCTTTTATACTAGCCTTAGAACAATGGGGACTTTGTGTCTCTTTGTCATGCTTTTGAATCTTATATACTTGCTAGCTTTTGGTATTTTTGGCATGGCGACTCTAAGGTCCTGAAAGCGCTGTCTGGTTTGTACAAGTTCTGCACTTTTGCATTTTTTTAAAATTTTTTTTTTTTCTTCAGAATATATACATATTTACAAACATTTTGGAAGCAGATTTGTCTTTTTTTTAAGCGTAGCTCAAGTGCCTCTGTAACTCTGTTGCTAACGCTTATACAAAATCGTTAGGCAACGTTATTTCGGTTTTGCAAAAATTTATAAACAATGCCATGACAAGCTTATTCTTTTTTAATTTCTAAGATATATTTTTACGTGTAAATAGCAACAATACCCGAACCTTTATCATTTAGACGTACGCTATATTAGAAATTAACAAAGTGTGTGTGTGTGTGTGATATTTAGATTTTTAAAGTAGCTTTAACAATTTTTCAAGAGTTACAGAACAACGATGCTTTTAATGAGATCGACAAGGACCCACTGAGAGATAATACCATAGCTGCAAGTGAAAAGTGATAAATAACAATGCATTTGTAAGACTACGTGATACCAAGATACCCTGCCTTACCTTTACAGCTGTACCCACAATAAATGTACTGGTACGACGTATCTGACCGTACCGGTTGACCTGACCATACCGGTGTACTTGCACCACTAATGCTTTTTTCCCAAGTGGATTCGCATATACAATATTTCGTCATCTAGCGCTAATGGCAACTGGCAGCGGAAACACCGATTGTGTGCATGCATATCAATTCTTTTTATTTAAATGCTATACATTTTGTTTTATAATACTTTAGCACTGAAGCCACAAGTATCAAACCGATGAATCCAGTAAATTTCCTTAATTAGTCTGTTCATGTCTCTCCATGCACAATATCGCTTGGCATGATAGAAAAATCACATAAAGAGTGAGTAATTGTATTAATATTTATTGAAATGTTGAGGAGAACTGAGGAACGTTACTATTTTAAATTAAAGCCGTGATTATTCCTTCTCTTGAATACTTGTTGATGTGTTTGTAGCATGCCTATTGCATGCTACACACGTACAGGTTATCAAAAATATTACATCAGTTGATACAAAGTCAGTGTTACAGCTTAGAGAAACAATTACTGTGTATTCTATCTTTTGAAATAGATACTTTCTGTCATATATGTACATTGCGAACACCGTCGTCCGTTATATTTAAATTATGAAAAACAAATTTATATATGTTCTGTCTGTTTAGTCCCAATTAAAAAAAATTGCAGATTCGTAGGTCTTCTAAAGGCACAAATCAGGTTACTTTTGCAAAGTGTTTTTACGCTGTTTTTATTTGATAAATTGAGGAGACCCTAATAAGTGATATTTATTAATTGTAATGTTAATATTAGGCAATGAAGGATTATATTGTATTATGAAAAGAATTATATTTTACTTTCGTACACTCTCATGTGTTTAAGGTATTATACTTTCTTACACTCTCGTGTATTTAAGGCACAATTTTGAGTAAGAATACGGATTGTATTCAAAACAGAATTACATGTACAGAATGATTTCTACTTTGGAAATATGTTTTTAATTCATTACAAAAATTTTATAATTGACAATCGTCTGAAATGATACGTCGGTATCTTTTCGTCTGATTGTAAGGAATACCATTTTTACCTGGGATGACCAGACGAATATTCCACGTATTGGTGGATATTAGTTTCTTTGATATGAGCATTTATAGAGACTGTACTATCAGAATTTTATATGACATTTTGATCTACAAACGATACACGAGTAGTGAGTGGATCGGTAAATTTAATTTTTTGGTGAAAAGTATTTAGTGAAAAATAGTTCACCTTGTACTTCTTCTTCCGAATGGTTCCAGATCATAAAGATGGCATCTAACAATCTTAAACAAACAGTAGAATTAACATTCTGGCTTTTCAAGAAAAGTGGAGCGTATGTAAGGGACACAGGCCTACCCACTGCTGTACCCATTATTTGAATGTAATTTGTACTTTTAAATATAAAATTATTATTCGGTGGAATGATGACTGCTCGTTAGTACAGTTTTTATTACCTAATACGGTTTATTTATATAACTTAGGTCAGACACACTTTCAAAAGTCAGTGGTAGTTTATCCATCAGCCATTTATATATTGCAATATCGTCAACCTTTAAAAATACCATTATTTGAAATCTTGTCAGACACCTATTAACATGTGTTCCAGATCTAAATAACAGAGGTACGAAATGACGTTTAGAAACAGATGAATACGCTACAATTTATATAGTAACAAACTCATACAAAATCAATATCTTTGACAAATTGATGACCCTAATAGCCACAATAGGAGGCCCGAAGGGGTAGGTTCTTGGGAGGGGGCTAGTGCCCCTCCCACAAGCTAGGGGTTTGGGAATGATTTATCACTGATCCAGAAACTTTCCCAAATTTTAAGAATTCGTCCTGTAGGTGTTTAAAGGAAAATTCGTCTCTGGTGAAGTTTGTACAATCGTCTGCATGTAGTATAGTTTTAAATTCATCTGTCATATTAGGTATTTTAATTCCTTGAATATTAGTGTTGGTTTTAATGTTTATGTTCAAGGATTCTATGGCTATAACATATAAGATCATGGATAAGGGGCAGCCCTGTCTGACTGAGCGTTGGAGCTTAAATTCGCCCGACAAGGCTCCGGTTATAGTTATTTTTGATGTTATGTTGTTATACATTGCTTTTACCCAATTAATTATATTGTTTCCAAACCCACATTTCCCTAGCGCTTGGAAGATAAATTCATGTTCAATCCTATCGAATGCTTTTTCTTGATCGAAAAGGAACATAATTGCTTTTTCATTTTTATTTTTTACTAAATCTATAATGGCTGCTATAGATAATGTGTTGTTCAAAATTTTCCTTCCTACCCCCCCCCCCACAGCTCTGATTAAAATCTATTATTTTATTTAAACATTTCCTAATTCTATTGGTTATAATTTTACTAAAAATTTTATAATCTACATTAAGTAAGGTAATTGGTCTCCAGTTTTTTATTTCATTTCTCTCCCCTTTCCCTTTATATATAAGAGTAATAATACCTTCTTTTAAGGTTTTGGGCATTTCCCCTCTGAATAAAATGTTATTATATAAAAGCTCTAGTATTTTAGCTAGTTCATCTTTAAACGTTGTATAAAATTCAGTTCTTGGTCCATCGGACCCCGGAGCCGACCCCTTTTTAAGGCTATTTATGGCATGTTTTATTCCTTCCATCGTAATAAATTTATCACAATTTTCTTTGTCTTCTGACGAAATCTGTTTATACTTTGTTTCTAGTAAATATTGTTTTATAGTATTTGCTTCTATATTTTGGGATTTAAAAATATTTTGGAAGTAGTCTTTAATACCATTTAAAATGTTTGTTTTGTCCTTATATATTATCCCTCCCAAATTCATCTCTTCTATTTTTTTCTGTTCCCCTCTTTTTAGTTCCATTCGTCTGTATAAAACCCTCCCTTTAATATAAATATTATCGAATTTTCCTGCTCTTATTTTGGCTCCTTGAAGTTTTTCTTTTTCTATTTCTTCCCATTGTTTAACTATTAAAGTGTCTTGTTCAGTTAGAGGTTTTTCTTTTAGTTGAAGTTCCAAAAATACTTTTTGGAGCCATTGTTTTTTCTTTCTTTTAATTTTGCTATAGTATTTAGATAGTTTTTTAAATTCCCTTTTCAGTGTTTCCCAGTCTTCCATTATATCACCTATTTTAATTGATTTAAGTCCATTTATGTAAGTCCGAATTGTCTCTATGTAGTTTTTTTATCTCTAAGATCCGTGTTATTCAATTTCCATTGCCCATAACCCCATTTTGTTTTATTTATGATCTTAAGTTCAAGTTCTACTGCGTTGTGATCTGCTATTCTGTCCTCAAGGATATTACATGTTTTAACTGTCGCAATATAATTCTCTGAGATGTAGAATGTATCTAGTCTACTTCCTTTAGTTCGGTCAAAAACATATGTATATTCCCTGTTTTCCTTATTTTTCTATCTGTAGGTATCCAGTAAGTTATTTGTGTTTATAAATATTTTTATCCATTTTCACATAGCTCTGTCTGAAACTGAAAATTTTTCACTTTTATCTTCTTCACAATATACCCAGTTTAAATCTCCCCCATTACGCATGGTTCAGCAGTATATTGTTGCATGTAGTTGTTTACGTTTGTAATAAATTTGATTTTACCGGGGTTTATTCCCCCGGTTGGAACATAGATATTATAGATGTTCCAATTTTTTAGCTTAATATGTATAAATCTACCCTGTAGATCATTATTTGTTTTTGTTTCTTCAAAGTTCAATACTTTGGCTGATTGCCGAACAATTGTTGCTACTCCAGCTATACTTTTCCCAGGGTGGTTGCTAGTGATTACTAGAGCGTCTAACTCTTGTTCAAGTAGTTTCACTGCCTGTTCGGTTAATCCATGGGTTTCTTGCAATAAAATGACATCATACAGTTTTGATTTTTTTATTATTTTCTCTAATTTATTCTTAAAACCATTAATATTTACAGTCAAGATTTTGAGGTTCAGTCCTTCCATCTTGGCTGAGTCAAATTAATATTTTTCCCTAAAAATTTAATTGTTCTAATTATTATAATTTGTTTATCATTCCCTAGTGGGCAATCCTTTTAGCTTTGTATTCTTGTAGTGAGATCGGTCTTCTTTGTTGTTGTTGGTGGTGGTGGTGGTGGTTTTGTTCCCTGTTTAGCGAGATCGCTCTTTGTGTTTCTCTTGCTTCTTTAATGAATTCTATCACTTCGGGGTCTGAGGGCGTCCTTGGAGTTGATGCCGATCTTTACCTTTTCTGTGCGAGGATGGGTGTTGATGAGTCTCTGCCCGTATTTTCTTTTGGTGGTGATTCCATGATCATTGATTCTTCGATTGTTTTGTCCTGTGGTATTCTTTCTTCTGTTTTATCTTGGGGTTTCTCTTCACTTGGCTTCTCCTGCACGTAATGTGTTTTCTTTTTTCTTTCAGCCTGTTTTTTTTTTCCTTTATTTCCCTTTCTCTTTCTTTTTGTAATCTTCTGGCCCTAGCTTTTGCTCTTTTCTTTTCAGCTGAGCTTGACTGGCTCCCATCCAACCAATTTTCCGAACCTTCAGTTGTGTTGTTTCTCGTGTTGTTTGATGTGTTTATAGAATCACTGGTATCTGCTATCATCAGCTTATTTCCTGTTTCCTCACTCAAGACTGGGTTCGCTTGTTGCTGCATGTTTCCTTCTTCTATGTCCTTACTTCCTTCTACTTCTATTGGTTGTGGTATTTCTGCATGTTCAGGGATAGCAATCGGTTCTTCTTCATGCCCCGTCTTGCTTGCTGCAGCTGCTGCGTAAGTTTTCTGCGTTGAACTTTGTATGTTGCTTTGTCCTGTGTATTGTGGTTTACAGTCTTTTTGCAAGTGTCCTACATTCCCACACTTGTAGCATGGTCTGTCATATTGACAGCCCTTGTACCATGTTCTGGTGATAAAGCCCATGACATAAAAGCTTGCTGGTACTTTTTTCGCTTCAGTTTCCGTTAGCGTGATTAGTCTTATGCCAGTGAGGATTTTGGGGAAGCCCCAATAGGTCGCCATTTGTTGACCTATTATTTTAACTCCAAATTTCCGTTCCAGCTTTGCAATTAGCTCCGAGTTTGGTACCTCTAGAGGGAGTCCTGAAACGTTGTCTTTTCTCCCAGTTGTTGTATAAGGGGAGACGGGCAATAGATTTTTGCCTCTTTCCCTTTAAACTCCATAGTTTGTCCATTTTTAAACAAAGGTTTGTCATTTTGGGGGAAGATGAAGAGAAGCCCTCTCCCGCCATTCTGTAAACCCTGGATCATCTCAGGTTTTATTCCCTTTGCAATTAGTTCCTGTAATACTTCCGCTGGTCGCGTCCTTTCTTCCTCCGTAAAGTTTGACAGATCGATAACTTGGAATCCCAATCTACGGTATACAAGAAGTAGTCTCCCTTGTGCTGATGTTTTCAATTCTGTTGGGAAGTAATTTGTTATTTTCCCTTCTTGACTTTTGCTGCTCATTGCAGTTGCCATTTTCGAAGCCATTTTAGAAGCCCCAAGGATTGCCCACTCTGCGGTGTGGACTTAAACAGTCCTGAGGCAAGATCCCCCAGGGGTAAAGAATTTACTCAAACAAATTAACAGAATACAATGATAAAGATACTACGATCTAGCGCATGCCTGTATGGTCTTACCAGATGAATTGTATAGATCCAAATGAATTGTATATCCGTATATACGAATCACAATCACTCTCACAATCACAATCACATCCGTAATCTTTAGTAAAAGGCGAAGATTAGTATGATGTGAAAAGATTTTCGAGAACAAAGTACTTCTCAAAGGAGTATGAGAATGACGCGTGTACTGAAAACGCTCCCCGTCGCTTGCTTGGGCGGCATTGTAATGTACTCTATGTACTTACTGTATTGAAGAAAAACCGGAGCGGTTCGACTCAAGAACTCTAGCGCGCTGGCCAAACCGCCCCGTCCGCCTGCCCCCCACCCCCCTTTAGTACGCTACTGTTCGCTTCCCTTGATTGTGCTGTCTTCAGATTTGCATAGCTTATCGTCGAAGAAACCTCAATAATAGAAATATAAAGTAAATTTTAAACAAAATTAAAATAGTTTTGAAAAATCTGCCTACTAAGAATCTCCTTGCTTCGCTTATTTTTTCTTGTAATGCAATATAGCTGGTTTTAAAGCATCCTGCCTTGATCATAAAAGTGTTAAGTTGAATGCGATACCAACCCGTAACATATTTGGCTTGACATGCCGTTTAATGTGCGTCTGACCGATCGAGATAAGAACACTATTAAGGAAGTCCGAATCATGCAGACTCTCTACGGCAGCACCAAGCCCCTCCATGACAGTGATAGCGTGTTTCTGAAGCATTTCCTTGTCAATTTCCCACTCTAGTTTGTTTTCATTATTCATCTGAATCATTTTGGGGAACAGCGTTTTAAGTTCTGGCTCCTTTTCAAAAAATCTGAAAGGAGAAGAATCAGTAAGATATATTACATTTCGGAAGCACTCTTCAGCAGGTAATAATTACTAGGGAGTGTAATATTTTACACACATTAACTGTACCTCTTCCACTGGCAAGAATCATGGGAAGGAAAAGAAATTACTAGCTAAATGATTGGTTTGGTTTGGTTTGATGGGGTTGACAGCCATTATCAGTACATAATAGACTATATACATGGCGGTCAGTATATATATATATATATATATATATATATATATATATATATATATATATATATATATATATATATATATATATATATATATATATATATATATATATATACGTGTATGTGTGGGTGGGTGTGTGTTGGAGAAGAAAGAAGGACGGTCCGTAAATAGTCACTGGCCTACGGGAAGCTACTGGTAAAAAGCTTTTTCACGTACCCACGCTTGTCGAACCGAGAATCGAACTCGCGCATACAGAAGTGAGATGAATGAGTGACCTCTAAAGTCCAGTGCCTTTGGACCACTCTGCCACATGTGGCTCCGCTAGCTAAATGACCTCATGGTTATTTACATTTATCGACAACGATGGTGAAAATTGCAGCATCTGTACACTTAAACAGACTATGTCCAATTGAAATATTCTTTAAAGAAGTGCTGTGAATGATATAACTGCATTCCGTCTCTGAAAATAGGAAAAAAAACAGTTTGATTTGTCAAATATTGCAATAATCCAACGAGCCCCCATGTGAAGGGGGAGGGCAGCAGTGTCATAAGATAACTTGCAGTATGTCAGGGTAAAGATTCTTTTATTTCAATACTGCATATCCCAAAAGACACCACATTCTCAACCTAAACCTCTCTCTAGATTACTCTGGAGCTTGTTAATTTTCGAAGTTTGAGTTCCTAAAGTGTAGTTTGTGGCGCTTAAAAATTCCAATAAAATTTTTTGGGGTGGGGGTGGGGAAATGTTGATAATGGATAAGTAGTGTGGCCCATATCATGAAAATGGATAAGGAGTGTGGCTTAATTCCTGAGAATTTATAAGGAGTGTGGTCTATTTCATGAAAATGGATAAGGAGAATGGCCCATATCATGAGAATTGATGAAGAGTGTGGCCCTTTTCATCATAGGATGGATAGGGAGTATGGTCTATTGACCTTCCCTAAAGGTGTAAATTCTGTAGCATCAGAAAAGTGTTCGAGTTTTAAAAAAATGAAGGTTCCTCTATATTCAAGATATTGCTTTGGAAAGAATGAATCTCTATACTTATAGCAGTAAGTAGCAGCAGAAGGATGACAAGCGATGTTTGAAATAGGAATATTATTTTGTGTTGTGTAGGATAACCTTAAGTTGGCGATTTAATATCTTGTCTCTGCTGAGTGTAGTTGGATTTCTAGGACTAAGGAAACCACAGTATTGTTAAATAAGTTGAGTCCAACTGCAGACTGCACTGACCCAGATCTGCCGTCGAATAATGTGAGATCCTAGTACGTGCATTTTGTTAGAAGTACTGAGTAGAACAAACAACATAGACCCTGATCTGCAGGCTCATTATGCGAGTCAGATCACGATCTTTGTAGGATACAGTTTGACTCGACATATAAGAGAGGATAGACCGTACCTGTAGTCTAACTCTAGTGACACACGTGCACCTCTTTATGAAGTAACTAATGCAATGAGTAGTAAAAGAATATAAGGCTTCTAGCCCAGAGACCATTCTCCCCCCAAAAACAAATATAAATTCCCTATTTTAGAGACCCCCACCCACCACCTATCCCTTATCCAAGTGACATTTGCCTCAGACTGTAGACCAGACGGCGGCTAATAATTTATCGATCGGGAAAATGTATCATATTACAGAGACTTGGTTTTATTTTACCAACTGATCTAAAAGTACGTAATGGAAACTCCAAAGATTACGTAATGGAAATCTCAAAGAACATTCTAGAAAGTGCGTAATGGAAATTCCAAAGATTACTTAATGGATATTCCAAGAAAGTACGTAATGGAAATTCCAAAGATTACGTAATGGAAATTCCGAAATAACGCTATAAAAGCAGGAAAAATCGTTATACGTGTTCATTCAGCAAGTGAATCTGTACCTGAGCAGGTAAGTACTTTCTTATTTTTTAAAGAATTTCATTACCTATTACTAAATATTATTGAATAAACTGTAGTATGTGGATCTAAAATAAATCTGCCGGATGTTGTTGTGAAACAGCTGTCGCAGTGTACATAGCTGAAAGTCAATAACTTACCTGGAATTTACGCAAGATTATATACTACTGTTACAGCCACGTTTTATGATAATTATTTTCGTACTTGCTAACTCTCATTGCCAGAATATCTGTTAACATACTGTCAATAATACGGAACTCTCGTATTAAGTCGTCCATATCATATTTTACACCTCGCAAATAAGATTTTATCTGATCAAGTAATTTTTTGTAAGTGATACTAGCTGTTTTACAAGCATTTTTTTTAGTTTCAAGACGAGGTTTCTTACACGCCGTTGAAAGAGAAACACCAACACCAGATATTATTAATAAAAACGGATTTAACGATGCGCCACTTGAAATTTTACCAGAGCGTGTCATGAGCAATGGTAAATATATTACTCGAAGTATTCTACTGTAATACTTGTAACATTGTTTTACACACAAGACGTTTTTATGATAATATCTGTAATATTGCATTAGAGCGTCAACATCTTGTTTTGGGATTTTTTCTGATATATGATTGAAATCGATGATCTGTTTTTTCATTATACAATATTTGATTACAGTTTTATATAATATTTAAAACTCTAGCACCAACAATCGAATCAAGAAACTAACGGAACTTATTATTGTTAGGATCAGCTATAAAATCTCTGTACTTGTCATAAACATCAGACGAAGTATCCTTATATCGTTCATCTGTTAGTACCTCATTTTTCTTTAACCAACTGTAGGAATCAAACGTGTTTTCTACTTCACGTTCATAAAAATCTGTTTCATTCACCAAATTACCGTATTCTCTTTCTGTTTTATCAATAAGCACAAGTACCAATTTTATTTGATCCAACGTAAAATTTTTGAGGACAAGATATTGTCTGATAATTGCATATGCGACTACGAAATTTATCAGCATTAATTTTTTAGAGTGATTTTCGTCCAAGGAAGGTAATTTGAGTAAAAGTATTTACTTTAAGCCATAATTTTCGTATTGTTTTGTGAATATTTTCTCGACTTCATTGTAATAATTTCGCAATGATAATTGTCTAGAGCGTTGTAGTGATGGAAATGGAACATCACCTTCTTCACCTATGTTGTAATAAGAACCAATTCCTACACCAAATGTTGTTCGATTGACTTCCTCAAAAAATTTTTCTCGCTCATCATCGCTAAGATTATTAATTTCATTTTCAAAATCTTTGATTATCGCTAGAGATACGTGAACAATAATCGGATCAAATTCTGGGTTTTTTAACTTATCATTGGTAGAAGTGCGTTTGAGTATGCTTTTATAATTAACTCCGTATCCGGCGTCATTCTAACAACTTTAACTAGGGTTTCCTTGTCATGGTAGTACAAGCGGAGATGTCTAAAATTTTTGGTTTTGAAAAACTCTTGTATAACTCCTTGTTCATTTTTATTCCTATTATCTTAGATTCCGCTAGTTTGTCGAGGTCATCCTGAATATTATCTACTCGTTCTTTTAAATCTACTATTTCACCATAAGCTCGTGTTTTTATTAAATTTGATTTTACAATCAAATCTAAATTTTCAAAATGAAGCTCGAGCAATATTTTTTCTAGCAGGATTTCAGTTTGTTTATATTTTTCTATACAATCATCAGGATGACAGTAATTGCTTAAAATATCAAATCTCATATTTCTTTGAGTAGTACTCGCAGATGCAATACGAAAATAATTTTTCTTTTCTTTTCTTCTGACAATGGAGAGTTTATCATTGGAATTGAAAAATATTTCCTAGTATTTATCACACGTGCTGATAGTGATTTATCCCAAACATCTATTTTGGGGTTAAAAATATTATCATAATATTCTTTCGCAATGGATATGAGTATTTGTGACATTTATTTTACAACGTTAGATTACATCTGATCATCAAGTGTGTATATTAGAAGTGCTGTCAGTCCTGGAAACGGATGTTCAGCAGCGATAACATAAACTCGAAAATACAAGTACTTGTTGACAGTATTTGCGGCTGGAATCGTAAAATATTGTGTTGTTGCAATATAAGTGTCTGTTGTACTATACAATATTACCCCGTCGATATCATTGTTTGATCCTTCCAATCGCCAATTATAAATTCGACCAACACTGGAGTTTAATCGACCTCGCAAATGAAATTGCCAGATAGCAACTGCAATAGGACATTTAATTTTAATCCAAAAATTTTCAACTTCTCCGTTAGTAGTCCATTCTTGTCTATCAGAGAAAGCGTAATAAAGATAATTTTCAGGATAATATGATAATGCACTTACCTCAAACCCAACTCGGTTATCAGTAGCCTTAAAAGTGTTGGAATATACCCAACATTGTTTTTGGTTCGTTTTATACCACCACCAGATACACTGTCAACGTACGCTTTATTTGTCAGATCATTATGGTTAACTGGAACATATGTTGTTGGGTTTTTTTGTCTCTCATATTTATGTTACCTGATATTGGTCCACCGGATCGTTTAAAATACGGGGTGAGTTTTTCATTTAACTGAGCATAACTAATAGCATCAGTCTCATTAGCTGGTGGTGAAGTTGTTGGTAATCCAGTTATTTTTGAGTTATCGCTCATCATAAGGTTATCTGTCATTGTGTCGCCGGCTTTGTTAAGTTTATTATCGTCGACGGATTTTAGTTGCGTATAACTCACCGCTTGCATGTTATCAACATTTGCTGGTGGATATTCAGTTTCCAACCCAATGATTTTTCTACTTGACATGTTAATATTACCTGTAACCGTTCCACCGGTTTTGTCAAGCTTGTTATTATCAACATACTTCAACTGTAAATAACTTACCGCTTGTGTTTGATCTAAGTTTCTTGGCGGATATGCGGTTTCCAAACCTACAACCTTTTTTACTGACATGTCCAAGTTACCGCTTAAAGTTCCTCCTGTCAGTGATAGTTTGTTATTATCGATCATTTTTAGTTGTGCATAACTAACAGCTTGTGTATCAACAACATTTATTGGTGGGTAATCTGTTTCTGAACCTAGAACTCTCTGATTTGATATATTTAAATTCCTGTCATTGTGTCGCCGGTTTTTTTGACTAGCGATGACGTATCAGTTGTTGTTGTTGTTGTTGTTTTTCGTCGGTTGAAATAGATGTTCCAAACTTTGTATAGTAAGTTATATTATATAAATTATATATAAAATAATGGCGAAGTCAACGATATTAAATTTTGATACCGAACGATTAATCAAACACAAACACAATAACGAACTTCCGGATTGTCATTATCTTATTGTTGGTCGTACAGGTTCTGGTAAAACAAATCTTTTGTTAAATCTTTTATTTAATGATAATTTTAATTACGACCGGGTATATATTTATACAATTAATCCACAACAAGATAAATACGAATTATTACGCGAATACAATGATAAACTTCGCGATGAACTTGGCGTTGGTGATGATATATTCCTTATCAAACAACCAGAAGAATTAATTCCAGTTGACGAACTTGATTCATCCGAGCAAAATATAATTGTATTTGACGACATCTCGCTAAACAACGCGGAGATGAATAAGATTAAGTCGTATTTTTCATTATCGCGTGACAAAAATGTAATTCGATTTATCTCGCCCAAGGATTTTATAATGTTGATAAATTTATTAGGCGAAATACGGGATGTTTTATATTATTTCCAGGGCTAGATAATGTTGATGTAAGAAATATTGCAAACAAACAATGCGGTGACGTAACAAAAGATAAATTTATTGAATTATATCATCAGGCAACCAAAAACAAATACAATTTCTTCTTATTTGATAAACTAGCACGTGATCCAGCTAAAATGTTTCGTTGTTGTATCGACCTATATCTATAACAAATTTTATATCACATATAAAAAAATAAGTAATGGACAAACATCAACAAAAAATTGATTTACTAAAGAAATTTATTGAAACTAAAGCTGCTTTTAAGAAAAAGGTGACAGAAGAACGTCGAGGACAACGTGCTGCAGAAGAAGCAACCACCAAACTTTTGAAACCTGTTACTGAAACAGTGCTTGGCAAACAACCAGAAATATCAACATGATCTCTAGAAGAACTAAAGAAAATACAAGAAAAAGGTTTATTGGGGCAGTTAAAAGAACAACAAGAAACACAGACTATGAAAATTACTAAAGAAATTTAAAAAATATAAAAGATAAGATATGACTGATTATATTAAAACATACTAAATCTTTGATGATCCATCTGACAAAAATGCAGAAGAATTCTCTGAAATGTTTGTAGATAATGATATTAGAGCAATAGAAAGAAGAGCTAAGGAAATAATACCTGGTGCTGAATTTGAAACATTTATTAGATCATCTTTCGAAGAATTAAATATTAATGATGAAATTGAAAATGTAAGAAATTGGAAAAATGAACAATGCGTAAAATATATGGAAACATTGAATAATACTATGGAAAGAGGTGAGTCAGCGCGACTAAAAATAATAACTGAAGATAAAAATCCAGAAGATTTTACAAATTTATTTTTATATATGCGCTTTGCAGTAATTTCATCAGTTCTATTTGATACTATAAAAAAATTTCGAGGACGTATTCCCCCATACAAAATCAGTTTTTATGCAGTACTTAAAAATGCTGAAAAAAATCGTGATGAAAGTGAACCTATTGAAAAACTTGGTTTTGGTGTTAAAGTTTTTACATCAAACGCCGAAATGGTTGACCGACTTATGTTGTTGATATCATCAAAAGAAGCTGGTAATACAGGTGCTGAAGTCGACAATGAAATTGTAGAGATACTGGATCATCTTAGATCAAGTGGATTATTAACATCAGGCGAATACGAAATTTTACATGGCGATCTTATATAAATGTCAACAATACTATTACGTGACTCATCACAAACAACTAGTAACAGCGCAAACTTTTCCTTATACTATAATCAACCAATAATACTAGATCCTAACAACCAGCACGAAATTGGATTAATTTCTGCTACAGTATGGTATTCTATGGCAAATGTAAAAAAAAATAGTCAATGACAACTTCACATTTAATTCTGGTGCATGGCAGTCGGTCAAAATACCGCAAGGAGCATTCACATTTAATTCTGGTGCATGGCAGTCGGTCAAAATACCGCAAGGAGCATATAATATAACTGATCTTAACAAGACAATCAAAGAACTAATTGGCATTGTTAAGGATAATTTTGAATTAACTCGAAATTATAATACGCTACGTGTCAGAATCACATTAAAAAATTATTTAATAATCGATTTTTCACCAGCTACTAGTATTGCATCTTTATTAGGATTTAAGCGCCAGCAGTACGATAGCGTAGCACAACAAAGTATATCATACGATGGAGATTTACCGGTTAATATAACAGAAGAAGTAAATACAATTTTAATCAATTGTTCTATTGCATCGGGATCTTATTCAGCGTTACGAAGTCGAGGGCAAACAATTTATAGTTTTTCGCTAGATGTTCCGCCAGGTTCACTAATTCAAATTACTTCTCGATAAATAATATATTATCCGATTACTCCTGAAAATCAAATCACCAGCATAACAATGCAACTAACAGATCAATCAGAACGACAAATAGATCTTAACAACGAAATTGTCACGTATTATTTACACCTACGCGTTGCATAGGCGGTCGGAGTAAATTTTATAAACCTAATTTAATAACAACAATGATACAAAAAAATGTTTATCGAAGAAAAATCATAGGCGGATTTTTCGGAAATATATTTACAAAAGGAATCGAAAACATTCCAGGAATTGCACGTAAAGTAGCACCAATTGCACTTGACGCAGGTAAAACTTTTGCGACTGGGGCGTCTAGTGCAGCAGGTATTGCAGTAGGACAAAAGATTACTGATAAAATTGAGGGCAGCCAGCCCACTGTGTCTGAGATAAAACAAGCAATATCAGATATTGCACCGTCAGTAGAAACAGAACGAGCTATGATAGCTACAACAAAAGAATTACTGTCACCACGCGGCGAGGAGGTAGTTCGTAATCTTGTAGCGAAAATAAGAACAACACCGAGGATATTGCCCGCTGCTTTTTAGCTATTTGCCACACGTCGCAATTTTGCATAGACAAAAATAAATAATGTCGGTCAAAGATTATCTTAATTTTGCCGAGGAAGCTAATACTGACGATACAGTAACAGAATTTGAGTATGTTGAGTATCTTGATGAGAACTCAAACGATATGAATAAAGCTGGTGTTAGAATTTTTAACAAGCGAGACAAAGATGTGTTTTTGTTGCCACACAAGGCAATGTTAGAAGTACGTGGTCAAATAAAAACCGTAGCCAACCCACCACTTGATATTGTGGGTAGTGAAGAAATAGCGCTTATCAATAATGGTTGGAATTTATTTAAGAGCGCACGATACCAACTGGCTAATCAGACTGTAGAAGATATTTCAATGCACTTACTCATATCTAGTAAAATATTAAATATCATCTCGTTTAGTGATGGTTATTCGAGATCGATAGCTACAAATATGATGTGGTTTAAAGATACTGGTGTTGGAGGTACTTATTCTGGTGAATTTATTTCAGGTGGTGCTTTCGCACACGGCGCTGACGCTGCTGAAGATGTAGTAATTGCTTGAAATTTTCTTATAGCGAATGCTGAAAAATTTAGTATTCTTCCACCAGCTGCAGCGGCAGGTGCAGACGCTGTAAGAGCCTCGCTGACACAAGCATGTAATAATCTTGGTATAACACCATCAGGTGCAGCTGCAGATGGAGAAGATATGTTAGATTTAGTAAATAGTGTTATTAGTACACGTAATATAAATTACAATGAAGGATATGCCAAACGAAAATCACTTGCCGCAGAATCTCGCCAAATAACAATGATGCTTCCGTTAAGCACAATATTTGGATTTTGTCGTGATTATAACAAACATTTTCGTGGAATAAAACACACTTATTTTAGATCGAGCTGATCCAAATGATTGTATAATACATGCCGCTGGTGTACCTGATAGACAATTTATTTTTAATAGATCGTCGTTGTGGATACCACAAGTTGTTCCTTCTGTAGCTAAAAGACTTGAATTGAAGCGCTGTTGACCGCGTATACGAAAACAATACATTTTCGACAAAGCAAAATTAATCAAACAGCAGTTGCTGACGCAACTGAAAATACGTGGCGTATTACAACTACTTCAAGTGAACAATTACCACGAGAGCTGTTTGTTGCATTTCAATTACAAAATCGTCGTGGTAGTCAGCTACAAAATAATTGCATATTTGATTACGCTGACGTAAGACGAATATTTGCGAGAGTAAATTCTAAACAATATCCCGAACGTGTAATCGAATGTAATTTTAACGTAGGTGCTAACAGAAATTTGTCTCGGCCGTATATGTACCTTATGAATGCTATGCAAAAGTATCAAGATATAGATAGCGGAAGTCAAATCTCTGTTGAAGAATTTCGATCATTATACCCTATCTTTTACTTTGATATATCAAAGCATTCCGAACGAGTTATTGGATCAACTGTTGATATTGAAGTCACTTGGACACTTGGCGCAGCACCAGGTGCTAATCCATTATATGCATATGCGTTAATTATTAGTGATAGATTCCTGACAATCGATGCGACTAAGGGTCGGATGACTGTTCAAGTTTAATCTAATAACCTTGATATAATGAAAACAGAATATGCAACCAGAGAAATATACCTAACGCCAGGTCAAATTAAAAAATTATGGGCGACAGTTGCTAAACGTAACTTCATCTCCATTAAAATAAAATTTTCTACATCCGCCTCGAATACAATGCGAGTATACCTTACGCAAAACCAGATCAAAAAACTAGATCAAGGAAAACATTTTATTCTTAAGTTATCCACAGCACAAGTAAAATTTATGGCAAAACATGGCGGATTTTTTGGACCAGCACTTTCTGTAATTTTACCAAAGATTCTACCGGTATTAGGAACACTTGGACTAGCAGCAGCGTCAGCGGCAGTATCTGAAACAATTAAAAAGGCGGTATCCGGCGATGGAATCAAACAAATTTTATATAACAACAAATAATATAATGCCAGCTAAAAAGAAATCGCCAGCGACAAAATCGCCAGCTAAAAAGAAATCGCCAGCAACGACGAAGTCGTCGAAATCTAAAAAAAGAAGTCGCCAAGAAAAACAAAACAAGGAGGAATTATTCCTTTCGCTCCGCTGATAGCGGGGTTAGCAGGCAGTCTAATTCCAAATCTGTTAGAGATAGGACATGTAATGACTCTACCAGGCACCAGACGATATTAACACCGCTGAGTAATTTTGATATTATGTCGCGATTAAATAATGTTGCTCAATTTCGTGGAGTATATTCTAAAGACGAATTAAATAATGTACCAGCAGGTGGTTCGTGTGTTGTAAATATACAAAACCTCAACGAAGGATCTGGTACTCATTGGGTTAGTATCTACGAAAATAATTATTTTGATTCATTGGACTTCTTCCGAGCGATCTTATAAAAAAATATATTTTTAAAAAATTTTAAAATATAAATTATTCGTCTAATCAACTACAGCCGGTTGGATCATCTGCTTGTGGTTATTATTGTATTATGTTTATCCGACAGATGTCCCAGTCGAGACTCGGAGAGTCTAAATTTAATTTTTTAAAGTTTATTTTACAGTTTGACAATAACCCTCTCACGCCAATGATGCGATTGCAATTAATTTTTTCTAAACTTCTTAATGTAATGACAACGTACTGCCTTAAATGTAAAACTAAAACAGAAAATATCGGCGAAATAACAGAAAAAACCAAAAACAACAGAACAATGTTAAAAAGCACTTGTGTTGCTAGTGGTAGAAAAAAAGTATGTTTTTGAAATCATTGGGACCTGGAATATGCCCATGCTCTCCTGATGTGTCGTCAGGAAAGGTAATTTTAGTAAATGATTAATCTAAAAATATTTTTTATTTTTATAATTGCTGAAATTTCTAAAAATATTTTTATAATTGTTGAAACTTTCTGAAATTTTAATGAAATTGTTGATTTTGTAGGGTATATTACATTTAAAAAAATCGAAAAAATCTTACAAATTTCATTTCTTGTGAGGGTCAAAACCCCAGCAAAATTATATTTGATTTTTCGATTTCTTTGAATGTTTTAGATAAAATTAACAAAAATTAACAAAACGTCGACCAAAAATCAGCAAAAATAAGAAATTTTGATCAATTTTATCTAAAAAAAATTCGAACAAATCCAAAATTACCGAAAAATTCAACAATTATACAAAAAAATTTTTTGTCGACAAAAATAAAATAAAAATAAAATGAAATGTAATTGTAATTGTGATAAAGATCTTTGTATAGAACAAGATAAAATTGTTACATACTGTCAATCATGCAATCAACGTGAGGTAATTGGCAGCGGCATTGACATCCACAAATTTATTGGAAAATTACCGAAATCAAAAGGAAGTTGGACATTGCCAAGCCATAAATATACTGGGCCGTACAATCCACTACACGAACAACTTGACGAAAACAATAATCCGCTGCCTGGACAAGAGCCTTATAATCAAGTTCATGCAATAGCAATGCGTCATGATATTTGTTATCGTGATAACGAACAAGATAAACCTGGATGTGATAGGTAATGCTAGATGAATTACATGATATGAAACCTGTAAATATGAGAGAACGATTTGATAGAAGGTTAGTGCAAGGAATGATAGCAGCAAAATATAAGTTTGGTCTTGGAAAAGAATTGTATGATGATCTTGCAGCGAAGACGCTTGCGTCTCAATTACATAAACCTAAAAAAAAAACGTTTCCGCGACGTAAAGTTGTCGCAAATGCCGTTGATGATATCTGGGCGATAGATTTAGTTGATGTGTCAAATCTTGCCAAGTTTAATGATAATAAGAAATATCTTTTTAACGTTGTAAATGTTTTTAGTAAATGCGCGTTTAGTGTACCAGTTTCGGATAAAACAGGAACGTCGATAACTGATGCGTTAAAACAAACTATCATTAGTACGGAAAGAAAACCAAATAAAATCTGGACTGATCACGGAGCAGAGTTTTTTAGTAAAACATTTGAGCAATTTTTGGAACAAAATAACATAAAAAAATATGTTACAGTAAACGAAGGAAAAAGTGTCATCGTCGAGCGATTTAGTCGCACAATAAACGAGCTGATACATAAACATTTGACAGCTAAAAATCCAAATCAATTCGTCAACGATCTACAGCAGATTGTTGATAATTATAATAACACGAAGCACAGATCCCTTTCCGCCTCGACAAAATCGAGGAGCGAAAGGAAAATGTCACCAAATGACGCAATTAAAAATCCGATTCTTGCAAATGAAAACATGTACCGCAGACATAAAATTAAAGTTGGTGATCGAGTTAGATTTTCTCTGACGAGAAAAACATTCGAAAAAGGATTTACCCAAAACTGGAGTGAAGAAGTATTTGTTGTTGATAAAGTTTTACTGACAATACCTGTAACGTATGCGCTGAAGGATTTATTAGGTGAGCCAATAACAGGTAGTTTTTACGAGCAGGAACTGCAGAAAACTGAGCAAGATATATTTGTTATTGAAAACGTTATTAAGAAGAAAGGTAATAAGAGCCTTGTCAAGTGGCGCGGCTACAGCGATAAATTTAACAGCTGGGTTCCAACTAAATCTACATTGAAATAATATTGTTATAAATTTCCTCGTATTTGTGCTTGACAGATTTACATTTTACTGGTTTACATAAGGATATTAGATATTGTCTGCGATCGTCAGAGATCATCATTAGGTTAAAAATCTTGACAAATATAAAGTCGAAGTTTATATTTTTCTGTCGGTCCGGGATTCTAATGTTTAAAAAAGTTTTTATCAACCGCCAAAAAGACTGATTTTCATCTACTGAAAAATTAAATTTCGAGATTTTCTTTGTGATATGACACTTAACATCATATCGTCCAGTTGTTGGTCTGCTGTAATTTTTTTATCAACCACGCCAACAATTTCGTCAACGACATAGTCGTTGTCGTCGTTGTTAAATAGAATATCGTCTTCTGTATAACCGTCAGATTCACATTTTTTTATATTGCCAGAGATATTGTTGGCTGCTGTAAAATTATCGTCCGCGATTATGTCAGCAAGTCGTCACATTAGGTTCATACTATAAATATATTTTTATCTAATTTATTTATAATAAGATGACTAACGAGATAAAATATCGTCAGAAAGTTAATATATTAAATCACAAAGAATTAGCCGAAGCAGTTCGAAAATGTTTGTCTGGGCATAGTTCTTATTTTGTTGACATCAACGTGATGCAAGGGGATTCTAATAAAATTCTGCTAACAGCAGCAGAAAACAATAAACTTAATGAAAGCGCGTTTATCACACTAAAATTTGATAGAGATGATGTGTTAATGTTTGCTCATAATTGCCTTACCAAAGGTGAGCTAGAAAATATAATTAATTGTCGTATTTGAAAATAAATCTGTCAAAGGTTAATTGTGATGTTGCCGTATTTCTTTTACCATTTGCAAAAGATTTTATTGTGGCCGGATTAATTTTGAAATGTTTTACAGCAGCTGTTATTGAAGGAAATCTTAGTTCCTCATCTGTTTCAAGACTAAACGAAACAATAGGTTTAACTTTACTAAAATTATCATAATTACCTGTGTTTCCTCGTCTGCTATTTTCTTGTTAAAGGTTTTCTAGACGATTATCTGTTTTAATTCTGTTGACGTGGTCTATCACTAAACCATTGGGCATAGGTCCGTTAAAAGTTTCGTAAACAAATCTATGGCTATAATAACCAACAAAATCAGTTCTTGTTCCTCGGATCCTTATTGTAAGATAACCATCATTTTTCAAATTACCTAATACTTTTCTTGTTTGGATATTTCGAATAATTCCTCGATCATTAGCCTTATAAAGATCAAATACGGGATGAAGTTGAAATTCTTCTTGTAATAACAAATTTTCAATATTATCATCAGTAATTGCACCATTAACATGATATACTCGTTGTCCTTCTGGAATTTCAGCACAATACAGCGTGTAAATAAAGTCTTTTCTAAACATTTCCCCTTCCGATTTTACACTAATTTTATAACCCGCTAGTGTTAATTTACCAAACGGTTTTCCGTACATGACGCGAATCACTGAACCAAGTGTATTCGCAGCATAATTATTATAAATCGGATGAACATGATATTCTTCCTGTTCCTCTGCCGTCAGTCTTATGTAACTTATGTAACTCAAATTTTTTGTCATTATATATAAGCATTTTTATATTTTTATATCTCTAATTGATTTTTTTTCAACTAGCGATATTAATTAAATAGATATAAAATGGCATGTATATAATGCTAAAATTGCGAGATATAGTCAAAAAGAGCCTTATAGGAGAACCTACAAAAATAGCTACAGCTTTTGCAGGATTTGATAACAGTTATAAATTTGATAATCAAAATATTTTAGCAAATTTTAACTCTACAAATTTGTTTCATGTCTTTTATCCGACTGTAACGAGAGAACTTGCATTACATAAAAGTATCAAACTAATAGTACAGTATCATGTTACTTTATCAAAGTTACGATCATCTCAAGAAGATGTAAAAATTGCCGAACCATATTTAACAGCTAAATCACCAAAAAAAATATTAGCTGGAACAAATATTTCCTCAGTTGCCGATGAAATACATCAGGAAATAAATAAAAAATTGGAAGAATTTACTGCATCAGGATCAGGTTGGAAATTTGAAATGATGAAAGAAGTTTTATTTCACACAGCAAAATATAATGTACTTCGCGGCAGTTCTTATGTTGATCTTCCCCAAAAGATTAAAATCAAAAAATGTTGCATAAATATAAAAATACTGATAACAAATGTTTCCAATGGGCTAATCTTTCTGCAATGTTTCCAGCAGAAAAACATGCCAATCGCGTCGACAAGTATATTAGTCACGTATCAAAATTAAACACAATAAACTTGCTGTTTTATAAAGGACATTACGTTTGGATAAAAAACTTTAACGGCTTAGTTGGTAGACAATATAGTAAAGATAAAAATGAGAAATAATTTTGTTATCGTTGTTTGCAAGGTTTTTCTAAAAATGAAAAACTACAAGATCATATCAAATACTGTGTTAATGTTCAAAAAATAACAATGCCAACAGAAAAAGAAAAAGTTTTAAAATTTAAAAATTGTAATCATAAATTAAGTATTCCTTTTGTTATTTACGCCGACTTCGAGTCTTTACTTGTTCCTGTGTCAGGTGTAGAAAATGATCCAAATAAATCAAGCACCAGAAAAATACAACAATATGTTCCTTGTGGAGTAGCTTATAAAATAGTTTGGTGCGCTGACGATAAATTTTCAAGTCCAATAAAATTATATCGAGGCAAAAATCCTGCTGTATGGTTATTAAAAAATTTAATAGACGACGTTAATAAAATATTTAACAGATTATCTAAAACAGCTCCAATGAAAATAACACCCGAGCAACAACTTGATTTCGACAAGGCAGTTAATTGTCATATCTGCGAGAAACCTTGTTTAGATCTTGACAAAGTGCGTGATCAGTGTCATTTAACCGGATGATATCGCGGGCCAGCACCTAATAATTGTAATTTGAAATTTCATGCGCCAGATTTTATTCCTGTCATTTTACATAATTTTCGTGGTTATGATAGTCATATCATCGTCGAACCATTTGGCGATGAGGAAATTAAATCTAAACTAAAATTAAATAATGTAATAAAATGTATTCAGAACAATTTTGAAAAATATATGTCAATTATGCTTGGCAAATTACGTTTTATTGACAGCTTGCAATTTATGGCGGCGCAGCTGGATGAGATGTAAAAGGCGCTGCAAGGGCTGGTAGTAATTTCAGTAATCTACGAAGTTGCTTTAGTGGGGATTATGTCTACCTAACAAAAAGGGTGTCTTTCCGTACGAGTACCTCGACGACTGGAGCAGATTTGATGAAACTTCTCTGCCACCTATAAATAAATTTTATTCACAACTAAAAGATGAAGGTGTATCCGACAGTGAATATAGTTATGCACAAGAAACTTGGAATAAATTTGGTTGTAAGACATTTGGTGATTATCATTATTTATATTTGAAAACAGATGTGTTATTGTTAGCTGGTGATTTCGAGAGCTTTCGTAAAGTTAGTCATGAAAATTATGGATTAGATCCGTGTTGGTATTATTCTGCTCCAGGATTGTCGTGGAATGATTTGCTAAAAACAAGCAGGATAGAATTGGATCTCTTGACAGATGTTGATATGTTTAATTTTATTGAAAAAGGGATTCGCGGCGGAATTAGCGTTATAACAAAAAATATGCGGTAGCTAATAATAAATACTTAAAAAATTACGATAAAAATTTACCATGAAATTATATTATTTTTTTTATCCTAATAATTTATATGGTTATGCAATGTCAGAGCCAATGCCATACAGTGGATATCATTGGATAAATCCAGATCAATTTCTTAAAGAAACTGAAAAAAATCTCCCAATTATTTTGTTGAAGTTGATCTTGATTACCCTAGTTCATTACATGATCTACATAATGATTATCCGTTTTGTGCAGAGTCAATGATAATCGACTATGGTTTATTATCGCCTGAACAACAGGCAATGACAACAGCAAAAAATTCGATCGTTAATAAGCTAGTTCCAAATTTACTGAGTAAACGAATTACGTGATACATGACAAAAATTTAAAACAAGCAGTAGATGCTGGACTAATTCTGAGAAAAGTTCATCGCCTGCTAAAATTTAATTAATCTCGTTGGATGGCAGATTATATTGATTTAAATACCAAACGTCATGCTATTGCTAAGACTGACTTTGAAAAAAACTTTTTCAATTAGATGAACAATTCAGTGTTCGGTAAGACCATGGAAAATATCAGAAAGCGAGTCAATATTGAAATTGTAAATGATGTAAATCGCAGAAATAAATTAGTTAACGATGACGGTTTTGTTAGTATGAAAATATTTAATGAAAATCTTGTAGCGAATACAGCGACGAAAGACAAATTTAAAGTTAAATAAACCGATTTATGTTGGGGCAGCTGTTCTTGACTATCAAAATGGCTAATATACGACTTTCACTATAATTTTAACAAAAGCAGTGGCCAGATTCGGAGTTTCTATTTACTGAAACGGACTCACTTGTTTATAACATAAAATATGAGGATGTTTATCAAGATATTTAGGATCATAAGGAGTTATTTGATTTATCGGATTATCCAGCAAGTAGTGGATTTATGATCCAACTAACATGAAAGTCATCGGCAAGATGAAAGATGAATTTATGTTTGTTCCAGTTAAAGAATTTGTTGGCCTAAGAAGTAAAAAATGTATGCTGCAATTTTAGATGACAATTAACTAAAAAAAAAGCAAAAGGTTTTCCTCTCGGATATGTAGAAAAGTGTATGAAATTTGATGATTTTAAGGCAGCGCTAAACAATAATGTCAGCTTTATTAAAACAAATATTATCAGAACAAATCATCATAAACTTGAAACAGATACAATTATAAAACGTGGGCTAAGTAATATTAATGACAAACGATATTGCAAGGATGGAATTAATACGCTCGCGTTCGGACACTATGCCAGTACTGAAGGTGATATATTCGATATCATCTTTAGTTAATTTTGTCTAAACTTTAGAAATAATGTTTGAAAATTTAACGTTAGCTGATGGAGTTAGTAGCAAAATTAAAAAAATAATGGGTAATGGCCAGCAATTATCATTTGAATTTAATGATGAAATTTCCGGTATTTGTTTTAGTAAATTTGATATAATTAAACTCTCGCATATTAAATCAGATAACAGCAAATATTTTGATTATCTTGAAAAGTTACGAGATGAGCTTATGTTAAAGTATGATAATCTTCATGATCCGATCAGTCAAGAAAAATATCAAGATTAATATTGACTTAAATCGGTCGAAGGTTTTTGCAAAAGGTTGTTAGTATTTTGTCAACAGGGTAGTAATGAGAGAGTTATTTGAATATCATCGAAAAGTAAGCGGAAAAGTTAAATTTTATTTATATAAGCACGATGATGAACTATTTCTGTTAGCTACTGTTGATGTTTTAATGATAGGTGATGAAATTCTTTGAAAAATAAGAAAGGACTTACCTGCTCAGGTACGTATCCACTTGCTGAATGAACACGGAGAATAATTTTCCTTGCCTTTATAGCGTTATTTTGGAATTTCCATTACGCAATCTTTGGAATTTCCATTACGTACTTTCTAGAATGTTCTTTGGAATTTCCATTACGTAATCTTTGGAATTTCCATTACGAACTTTCTAGAATGTTCTTTGGGATTTCCATTACGTACTTTTTAGAACAGCTGGTAAAATAAAACCAAGTCTCTGTAATACGATACATTTTCCCGATCGATAAATTATTAGCCGTCGTCTGGTCTATAGTCTGAGGCAGATGTCACTTGGATAAGGGATAGGTGGTGGTTGGGGGTCTCTAAGATAGGGAATTTATATTTGTTTTTGGGGGGAGAGGGGTCTTTGGGCTAGAAACCTTATATTCTTTTACTACTGCAATGCCGTTACCACGTTACTGTCATACATTGGCGGACAGAAAAAGGTAGCTAGTTTTTGTTGGGGAGGTAGGAGGTTTGGATTGAATTTATTTATTTTTACATGCCGTGAAACCTAGAATGATGGTCAGTACTTTCAGATATGTTTATGCATTGACAGTAGGTACCCCACTCTTCTACTTTACTGTGGCCATGATACACGACTGGCTATTAAACTGATGGATATGGATTTGGCCGTAACTGACCTATACGATGCTCGACTAATGCCAAGTATGAATGCATTGCAAAAGGCTGTGATTTCATGGTGGTACTGCAGAATATACATGTTTTCTTTGCCATATTATTTGTATATTAACAATCTGCAAACTGAGGTAAAAGATTAAGCTTTATTACAGGTTTTCCCCCTTTTGTTTTCTGAAATGTTTTTAATGATAACTTATAGGGTATACAAATCGTTGTGTGAGACCTGTAATTTGACAGGTTAATGCCATTAGATGTTACACCCCTTCTACAATTATTGAACACTACGTGCCTATTTGCCTTGCGATATTGTAGTTATTGACAAATGAACTTTTGTAAGGCAGATTATGTGAGTATAATTGTACTGTGAATCACGATACATAAGACTTCCAGCTGAAAGGTATATTGATATCACATGACCTGACTTCCAGCTGAAACGTAGATTGATATCACACGCCACGACTTCCGGCTGAAACGTAGACTGATATCACATGACCTGGTAAATATGCATGGCAGCATACAAGTATAAACCTTATTGATATGTACAAATTTACTCATGCACATAATAAGTTCTGCACCGATTTGCGATTGACACAATAAAAACAAAAACAAAAATCTCACTGTGCCTTTGCTGACATTAGGCTAACAACTATACCACTCGCGCGTGCTTGTGAGACCACTGCTATGTATGATTCCAAGCTAGCCGTGCAGGCAATGACGTAACTTTTTTGGCGACTGACTTCAAGGACTTGTATTAGGAGAATGATCATTTAGTAGTTACCGGCCTGTAATACTGGCTTCTGAGGTTAGGCCGGTACCAATCAACACCGACATGAGACAATGAATTAATACTGCAATGGTATAGTATTAAGCACGAAACACTGCACATGTACGGACAGGACATTGAAGACACGAAACATATGTATTCCAAACAGTGAAAACCTTCTTGAACAATCTGATACTTCTCTCCAGTTTTTTGTATGTAGAGGCGAATATAGAAGCCCATCTGCCTCGAAATCCTTTACGGTTTCCATATGTTAAAAACTGATGTCTTGTCCTAACATGTTACAATGTGGATATTTTAACTGCTAGAAAGTACGGTGCTAATGTTTTAAAAGTACAATTGTTTTGTTTACATAGATGAGTGGAGAATTATAGCCGCAGCATAAATACATTTTTAAAATAAAGAAGTTTCGTTGGAATACTAAATTCAACTACTCTGCCAGCTAACACTACTCTCTATACATAACTATAAATACAACAAAGTTGATTATCTTTTAAGTATATCCATTCTTCTAAAACACGTTTAATATATGATTTTAGTATCATCTTTTTCTTTCTTTCTTTCTTTCTTTCTTTCTTAATTAGCGGCAAGGACACAAAGCATATGAACTGTACATTATCTGGGACGATATTATAGGAAAAGGGTCAATATCTGGCCATCATGAATCAATCAAGATATCAAGGAACATATTTACTTGGAACTTTCTCTGGTACCGCAACAAACTGGTTCCTGATGACATTACCATTACATCAAGGAATAATGTCTAGACTGCCAAAGGGTAAACCTTCAATATATATTGTCCGCCTGGTTAAAGAGACCGCCTCGCTAATGAGACCATCAGGACTCTGGGTATTAGGTTTCTAACAACAACACATTTTAGCACCATGTACAACATTTGGTAATTACCATATCAAAACTATATTGATCTCTTGAACTCAGTATACATTAGGCAAACACACGATTAAGATTCACGAATAAATATTAGCGTTGAACTGACTTAGTTTTCTTAAACCATTCTCAGAGCGAATTCGTATTCTACTTGGTTTTATTATACAACAATAACTTTGAAAATGGCAATGATACGTGTGTAGGCGCTGATACGTGTGTATACTTGAATAAGCGTGTCTCTGATCGAAAATTTTCACAAATGAAGCAATCATAATTATTAAATTACTATGAAAGACATTCCTGGACCTTAAAAAGAGGATTATCGAATTGGCATAATAATCCTGAGTAAAGCTGGAAAGTGTTACAGCCTTTAGCTGACTACAATTCATTGTCGTTCTTAGTAAAATGGCTTGGAAATCTCGTTCATTAGATGACCCTATTAATACATTGACGTACTGAACAACAACAAGAACATCTATTACTATTACTAACACTACAACTTTTAGCACGACCTCTGCTAGTAAATGTAATGTTTCACACCGTCCTTGAGTAGTAGTAGTAATAGCAGTATTGTTGTTGCTATTGTACTAACATTGTTGGCCTCGTCGGAGTTGCACCGCTGCTGTTTGGGGGATGAATGGCATATTATACTGAATTTTGTAAGACCGGTGTAAATCAATAAAGCCGAACTCATTTATATATTAAAGTGGATCTCAAACAGGCTCATAACAAGGAATAGGGAAACGATGCCCAATCTAGTTTTGATATGATGCGTGTGAAAGGGCCTCGGGTGATAAGTGGTCTGAGGCTCCCTTTTCTACAGATGATTCACACATCTCACCTCTGTCCGCGTGGGTTCGAGTTTGGGGACGACCAACGTGTTTATGTAAGAAAGATTGGGGGGATCTTTCTGGGTTCTTCCTCCACCATATACACTCGCCGCCATGTATTATCATGTGTTGAAAAAAGCCCCACAAAACCAAACCAGTATGTCATACAAATTGTCGATATAGCAGTACCATTTACAATAAGGAATACATTTTTTCTCTAGGACTGATAAATGTATGTAAGGATCAGTCCCTGTTTTGTCAAAGTTTTACCCTCACTTCCACAAAACTAAACACATTATGTAGACTTTCTCTCTCACTTCTTGGTCCTCAAAAAAAATGTTAGTTAATTTATACATTTTTATTACAGATTTAACCAGGATATAACTTTGGCGTCAAGCTATTCTTACATGTAGGTTCAACATATTTACATTAAACACAAAAGCTATAAAACGTTTCTCTAAAGCATAGAGTGGTTAAAATGAAATTAAACAAAAAACACATTCACGGCATTTCACATAATGACACATATACAGCATCACAACTTTCACACGGATATAATTTTATACATACACAAAAATCGTAGAGAACTTTTGCTGCGATAAAAGACATTTCTCTCACACGCGTACACCCTTGGCAATATATTAGTAATAATGGATACAAAATAATAACAAAGATTGATTGATTTCATCAGAGATAGCCCAGATCAATATACACGCAACTTTTAAAAGCAGTTTTAAATGAAGAAAGGGATTTATAATTAAGGATATCTAAGGGTAGAGTTTCACATAGAAGGTATAGAGCAAGAGTTCTAAGGATTAGGCACAAATCAAGAGTCTCACAAAGTAGGTGCAGAGCAAGAGTTACAGAGAGTTGGTGCAGAGCAAAAGAATTAACTGACAGTTGTGCTAGATTTAGGTTTTAATAATGACCTTTCATATATAGGTGGTAGATTAAGAGAATTATAAGATATAAACTTTAAAAGAAAAGTCAAATAATCCTAGTTAGAGTGTTGATAATTTTGTTGCAATCACTCCGGCACAGTATGAGTCGTTATTGTAATCTAACCAGTTTCATTCTTTACGAAATATTTGCAGAGGGAGTTTTAAATTCAGCATTGGATATAATTTTACCATTTTTTTAGAACGTTGTTCCGTCTTTCAGTATTACCCTTCCCTGACGACACAACCGTAATCAAGATGCGAGACGTGTTATAGATTAACAAGTGTTGTGAGAGAAATTTCAAGAAAACTTAAAGTTAGTGCTTATATCCGTATACAAAAATAAACCATTTAGCAAATTGGACATTGCGGGATGTATGCAATGTTCGCCTTGCTTGCTTTTATAACATCTCAAACATATACATTTTCAAATGCTTTTACGTCCTCAACAGCTGTCTTATGTTTTGAAAATAAGTCATGAATATCATGTAAGACTGGTATATGAAGTATTGTATGGAATGTTGTTTTTATTTACTTCGAGAGAGAGAGAGATTCATTTTATGGATACCAAAATGTATGTAATTGCAGTGCATAAAATGTCTGTAGATATGTTATCTGATACTTTCATAATTAAAAGAGAGTTCCTTATCAGAACTGTTTGCAATCTATGCTTTTTACATCTGCTCTGCCTAAAATATTTCTCTCTCGTTTTTCACTGATATTATGCAAGTCAAAGAAGATCTATAATGTAAATTTGATGTTAAATGTTATAAGTTTGTTTAACTTCCCTAATAAGCATCAATCGAATTTGGGTATATTTAAAACCAAAAGTGTAGAAAGTTTCGATGCTAATAACCCATCTGTTGACATGTGGCTGTAAATAGCATTCCACTCCAGATCTTGTCTCCCTTTTAATTAGCTATTTTTGGAAGTGCACTTCTGTAAATACGTAAAGACTGCTTAATAAACGAGATTGCATCTGTGAGGAATTGGTTGTTTGTTGGGGGTGGGGTGCTCCCAATATTTTATTTAAATTATTGTAGAAGTCCCACCCAAGCTCGATTTTGGTTGGAGTTAACTAAGTGATAGATAGATGTAAAGCTCCGAGCCCGAAGTTGGCAATGCCGACAGTTAAATGGTTAAATAAACAAAAATGTGAAATTCAATGAATAATAATTTAATAACAATTCAATAGTTAAATGATCCAAATTTCCCAAGTAAACTCCTTCCGCTCGACCCTTTAATAGCCTATTGCATCACTTGATTAGTAGTGTGAGATAGATTTCCACCTGTCCTTGTATTCTACTCTTCTGCGGTATTCTTCTCTCCTATTTCTCCCAATTCCTTCTCCTCCTCCTCCTCGACTTCTCTATACTCCTTCTCCTCCTCCTCGACTTCTCTATACTCCTTTTCCTCCTCCTCGACTTTCTCCTCCAGACTCCTTTTCCTCCTCCTCCTCCATCTTATATCCACCTTCTCTCCACCGACTAGACTTTTGTCGACTCCGACTGTTTGGCTCGTCTCACTTCCGTCTCCCCTCTTGGAGACTCCGGACTCAACTGAACCGAAAGTTCTGTCCCCTAAAAAGCTTCCTGTGAAAACACAAGGACGGTACAATATTTTTCCTTAGGGTGCGCTCACCAGTTATTATGTACTTTTGAGAGAGTGACGTATGTAAGGTGAAGTTGTTTGCATTTAAAACATGCACAGTGGAGAGAATGTTGGCATATCTCTATGCTACTTTGATGTAATGTGACTGCATTTCTTTGGATATTGTACTTTTGGAAATTGTAAATGATCTTAGCACATTGCTAACTAAAATGACTGCTCCCTTGTGCTCCAAAAATCAGCCCGAATTTGTCTAAAGTACACTATCCTTAACAGCTATTAAGATAGGGTAAATGAATTTTGCCTGACTAGACAATACCAGCTTCTGAAAGTGCAATGAATGAATTACCAAATATATAAAAGGTAAAAAAAGTTATCGGCTCTTTTTTTTACAATTTACCTCTGAAGTTCAGGAAGTGAAAATGACCAAGTGGAGCTAGACCTTTTTGAAAGGTGCACATCTGGAGTAAGGCCAAGCTGTATACTCTATAACCCATATTACACCCATCAATCATACACCAAAATAAAGTGAATTAAAGGTTCTTTGAACAATACCTAAAATATACAAGGTCTTTTTTAAATAGCCAGTATAACTAGTGAGAAAACCCGGGGGAATTCTTTTTCTTTAAAATTCTAACCTATGCAAAATACGAAACTGTAGAGCGCCACCTTAGCCCTCCCATCTCACACTACACACAGCCTATCATCAGATAACAGCTATTCAATTTCTTCGGTCACGCATTCATTCGTGTCGAAATACTCATACGTTCTTGTATGGTAAAACAACGTCATAATACAGCACGGTATCAATTACTTCCTATACATACATCAATAAATTGCGTCACATCAGTACATATTCCTAATCCCATTATACTAACAATATCATAATAATCAGACGCATTTCTTTACCTTACAACTCATATAAAGTACGCAAATATTCAAATATCCATGCTCTGATATATTAATACGTCCACAGTAACTAATCTTACATACTTCAACCATTTCCAAACACACAATTCAAGCATATGTACATTCTAACATAACGCATTAATAAATGCACTGGTTTACTTCGAAGAAACCTAATAGCGAAATACAAAATTAATTCTGACCACAGGCTCACAATCTACACAATTCTCTACGTAAAACTCAAGCCATTTCTCAAATACGCATGTAAATGAAACACTACAAAGGTAATTCTACATACTAAACGAGGCTAGTAATTAAATATACATACTACAAATAATTACAATTATGATACCGTAATATTCTGCAAAAATCGAGCAAATAACTTACTGACCTTTTCGAAGCTTTGTCTTTCCTTAGAATCTGCTTCTAAGTTTTACCGCCAAATTACGAGTGGCTGTCTCGGAGTAACCCTATTTGCTCTGCAAGCTTCTTAGGCGAGACTAAATTTTTCTTAGAGTTCTGAAAGTTATAATTCGGATCTAACTTGTAATCACACCCTCTATCTCAATTCCGATTGGATGTCTGTGTGATCCGATCCAATCAAACTAAGCGGACAATGTCCTTCTTGCTGTCTGTCTACGTGGGGACGGATGAGAACACACCACGTTCACCCCGCGGGCTTCCCTCTGATCTTAGGACTAAGCTGTAACACATAGGTGAGAAGCCGTGCAATCTAACGCCTACGCCAACTCAAGATTCCGGGTCCTCTGGCGGGTCACGTTAATCTTGCGTAAGAGATTAACACTAGGCCTCGGCAATGTTTAGACATCAAACAGATGGCCGCAGTAATATTCTAGTTTATACACGACCCTAAAGTTGGGGCTTAGCAAACGTGACACATCCGCGGTGTGGATGGGTCCATGCTGTACGGCTGTACATGCAAACAATGTCAGGGAAACTATTTTGCTTTTAATAAAGCCGTCATTAGCAAAATCTTAATAATTTGACACAAGGTTACAGAGATATATAGAATCTATATTGGGGTTTGGACCTAGACAAGGAAATCCCAGTCAAGGGGTTACATTATTTGTCTCCCCACGAGGCTTGACGAGTGGGGAGACATATAATGTAACCCCGCGACTGGGATTTCCTTGTCTCGGTCCAAATCCCAACGTAGATTCTTTTTCTCATCCAGTATTATCCTTTAAAGTAAGAAAGAATACCGTTACTTGTGCAGTATAGTTCACGCGCCAATGTTTACATGCGGTGCATTAATACAAATATGCTAATGAGGACTGTGGCGTGACGTGTCATCCGAAGTACACAGTTTTTATGCGTGAGTCAAAACAAAATAACAACATTAAACTTTGCATAGTTTTTAGGTATTATCACATTTAATATATGGATGTTATATGAAATTAACAATACATACTTAATATTTATTACAAGAAAATGTTTCATTTTCATTAGTTCCAATTTAGAAAATTAAATTGTACATAATGAAACTGTACTCGGCCCACAGCTCTGTTGTAGTGTAAATACATGTAGCATTAGTGTCCGTGCTTGGGTTATTCGCGGGTAATTAGAGATCCGTGTCACTATCACTATCTTTAGAGGAGGTGAAACTGTTTGTGACATACTTGTGTTGTAATTAATATTGATTGTAAAAGTACTTCCTTGTATAAAAGACCCTCCAAATACGGACCCCAGCTGATAACCATGTGCTAAACTTTCAAGTTCACTGATTCGTTGAAAATTTATTTTTCTCTCTTGGAAATATGGCAAGTGTTACAGTGAAATTTACTTACGGATTAATGTGTTGACGGATAAATGATTCCTTCTGGCTGGTAAGTGCATTATTTGTCATTCAATATTTTAGGTATATTTTTTTATTCAACTGGGGCGCAATGGAGATGCTTAACAAAAATAGAATAAAGCATGTTTGACATAACACATTTCTGGCTGTTACTAAGTTTTCTGTAGTTGTTAACAGCGTTGGAAGAATATGAAGTGTATAGGTCTATAGGCTATGTGCATAGATCAGTGTTTTCTATCATAGTGCATTTCGCACAGCATTGAGAATTTTATCCTGTCTGTAGCACAGTCAATTTTCAGGTCAGCGTCATTAAATGGAGCTAACAGTATATAATTTGTTTCACACGAAGTATTTAAAACTAGTTAGGTAGCTTTAGCTTCATTTAATGACGCTGACCTGAAAATGTACTGAGTCAGGCTTGCAGATAGGATAAAACTGACTATGCTGTGTGGAACGAACTATCGTAATACCAAAAAGCTCAACATCGTGTGCTTGCATGTGTCTGTCTCTCTCGAAATGTTTTGTATGGTGTTTTCTCAAAATGGAGAGTCCTTAAGTTACTATGTTGTTTTGTTATATATTTGTTTTGTTGTTGTTGTTGTTGTTGTCGTCGTTGTTGTTTGATTTTAGAACAACTACGTCGGGCATAGCAGAAGACAACAAAGGTTTATTTTTTAAAAGTAGTCCCTAGCGCGTGGACACCTAGACCGAGACAACCGGACTGAGATAACCAGACTGAGATAAGAAAAGTAAGGTTAGCAAAACAGCTAGATTTCTCTGTCGCATGGGTGAGAAAAAGACAATACTACCTATATGTTTTGTTCCAAGTCTGCATAAGGAGCGATTTTGATATGAAGAAGAGACGTATTCATAAGCTGGCTCAAACGATTTGTTCCCCCACCCAGAATGTGCATTTATTGCACATCCCATCATTACTATTGTTAAATATTTGTAACTTTGCAGTGTAAATGAAATTCAAAACCATTTAGGATTGATAGAAGTTGGACTCGGAGCGTACAAGAATACAGACACGAAGTAGTACAAGAAATGGGATTTAAGATTTCTGTTACAGATCAGGGTCAAGGCCTTATACCCCTATTATTATGCTCTCCCGACACACACAATCTAATCCTCGCGGCGACAGCACGTTTCGGTAAAGTCACTCGCAGTACTTGCCTGTGAGCGCCATGCGTGAGAAAACTTCCCGCCTCGGAAGTTTTCCATTTCACTTAACCGGTGTTGAACACGGGTTTGTTGCAACTTTTTGTGTTCAAAAGCCACCTAGAATAGTTTGTTTATGTATTTAGACTATTTTGTGATGCTGAGAGAATTTCCAAATAAACATGTACTCGCTGATGCAGCCGTAACAAGATTATTTTGCAAGCGCCGCCTGTGGCTCTTGTTACTATCAATATTGCTCAGACAGCAATTCCAACTGGCGTGCCTAATTTTCAGCAACACCCAAGACAAAACATATTGCTGCAGCGAGTCCACAGACTGCATCCGCGACCACACCGAAACCATATAGAATTCTTGTTTAGATTGACGAGATCGTGATCATTGTAGTGACACTGAGGGTTATATTTTCAACGACACGCTGAATAACGGCATTGATGTCGCAAAGAATAGGAAGCTACTCCGAATTCATCATCGGTGTTTTATACATCATTGATGTCTTCGATAATTCGTGCATGAACGCGCGAAACGTCTCCACTTCCATGATGACAAACACTATCAAATCGGGGCCTCGTTGATGACTTCGGGCGCGCTGTTGCCGTCCCGAACAGACCCACAAGTGTTTCCAGCCTGACCATGAGTTCGTCGACCTGTTTCTGGTTACATGCGTGGGCAGTGGTTCCACCCAGTTCTTCTTCTACAACAGGTGGTTGAACTTGCTTCCTGCGAAGTTTAGATCTTCTTCGCTGCCTGGCAACTTCTTCTTGCAACATGGGTTGAAGTGGAGTCGGCAGATTGTGTTGGCGTTCATGATTGGATGGTCGTTCGTATGGTTCGGGTTTGGGTGGAATTTGTATGAGGGTTCGAGCCCTTTGTGAAAACCTATATGCCAGATGCAGGTCTAGTTGTAGTTGATTCAGGTAGACAAACAGGAAAGTTTTCATGCGTGTATGATTTTATCATATATGATATCCACAAATTTATCACCTTTTAATGGTTTTCTTAAATTCCTTGCGAGCACTTGCTGAAAAGATTTCATTTCTCAGATCTTACAGCAAACTCCCTGAATACCCATTTGGGACATTCCTCGTTTACGTGTGAGTCATGTTTTTGTTGTTGGCTTGAACATAAACTTTTTTCCAGTTGGAGGGAATGTTGAGAGCAGCTCGCATGGGATTTTCATGGATCCACCCGCGAGCGTGTTTAGTAAAGAACTAAAGGAACTGTTTTCATCTCCGACTTGCACCCCGGTGGTTGTTGTTGAGGAATAAGTGTCATTGCCTCTCAAATGTCTTTACACGTTTCCTAGAACCCATTATGCATTTCCCCGAACTCGCCACTAATCGCATCTAGGTTTTCTTTGACTACCGTATTGCTTCTAGCAAGCGCCCAATAGTCGCCGCAGATGGCTTCGTGGATATACTGATATCTTTGATGCGTTTGGCTGACTTAACAATGGGACCCGGTTTTACTTTTGTTTCCATCATGCCAGTGGTGTTTTGCGTAATCTTCCTTTCACTCCTCAACAGTTTCTGTGGTTGTGACTGCAATCTCTTTTGTTAGTTTTATCTGTGGACATGTGTGTGTATCGTTGTGTCATACAGATCAAGTCTTCGTTTCTATGACGACGGTTCGAAACAAACACTCGTGAGGTTGTCTTGCCGGTCAAACATCACATGTCGTACACGACAAGATAACTCATACCCGGGTCAAGGTTGTCAATTACACTGGGCATTATCAATCATGGAAAAGAACTGGACGGTAGCATCGCAACTCGACGACCACTTTATGCTATGATTGTTCGTCCGCTGTATCTATTCTGTATTCACGGGAATAACTTGTAATTCTTCCTGCACAAATCCACTGCGTCGTGGCTTGCTACTCGTGGTTAAACCGTACATGGGTCTCGCGCCAAGGTGTAGCCCGTTGGTTTCCCCCAGATGCCAATCTTGTAACCACATCTGTTTTCTGCCGGATCGCGTCAACATGTTTGGGATTCAACTGTAAGTGTAATCTCATTTTTGAACGCTTCTATGACTGGCGAATTCACGTCACCCACGTTCGTTTACCGCTCTGCGTTTACTGGTGAACGAATAATCATTCAACGATTCCTTGATCACGATGAACCAGAATATACTCCGACGAACCCGCACAACCCGTTTTTATGTTCAAGTGACTCCAATAAATTCTTTAACAGGATCCCCCTTGAGAAGCCGGGGCCATGTTAACGGTCCATGTGGGTAAATACATTTGAACGCTCTGGGGCACTTGTTACATCTATAGACGTTCACGCATCAGCTTTGTTCCAAGCAAAGTACTTCAAATGTTTCGTGTATGGTCTCAGAAGCCTCTCGAGGAAAGTTTATGCTACCAAACTCGAGTTCACCCAGGTACTCTCAGTATTTTCGAAACACCGATTATCATCGTTTTCAACGTTTATCACTGGCCTCCGCGAACATACACTGGTGTTGTAATATAACTTAACCCTCGGAAGGCTTGTACGGAGAAACCTGAACACGAACTTTCATGCATCTGGAAAGAGTCCATCCTGAACCAGTTCGGGTGTAATATTCAATCTTATCAAGTATTGATTCTAAACCTTCAATTCATTATTGATGGCATCTATGTCTTTACAAATCAAGATCATAGAAGCACCAATACGAAATAACGTGTAAAATTTTGGTTCCTTCTAGGCCTTTCATGGACGAAACTGGCACTAAACAGTCAGCAACGAGAGTAATGATCACCTTAAATCCTGACTCGAGTATTAAATAAACCGAGGGGTTTATGGTTTATATGACCAACGGTCGCTTGTTCGAGAGAAGCTTCGCAGTGTCATTGTCTGGTTGGTATGCTTGTTGGATTCCCCAATAATCTTATAAATCATCAACGCTTGTGTATCTTGAACTAGGGGACTTGAGTTTGTTGATGCCTTAGCGGCGATAACAGCTGCGATATGGCGGTGGTCTTGTTATCAGCGACCATGCGTGTTATTTTTGCTTGCCTGACCCGTGAAGGAATTTTGATATGCAGCTGCGCTCTTTTTGCCGAAAGATGATCCATGATAGCGCAAGTATGTCGGCATTTCTTGTGCCTCTTGGTATTCTTATTCTACGGTCTCGTTCAAATTGTTGGAGCTGATGCACACAGTTTGCATCGCAATCGGCTGTGGTTCCTTTGGAGAGTTGCCTCACAAACTGGCCGTGGTTCTTCAGTAAGACCCAATATCGCAAGTATGTCGGCGTTTCTAGCACCTCTTGGTATTCTTATTCCACGGTCTGATTTACGGTAGGCATACCTATAATAATAATTGTTTATCTAATTGCTTATTCCGCAATGAAAGTTTTGTAAAATTATTTGTATTTTATCAATCAGAAACAGGTTTGTTTTCGGTCCTGGATATTATTTCACAGACTAGTGCGAGTTTTTAATGGCGTCGCTTTTACAGCATTGTTGATATTTTTCTCAACGGCGTCAACGAGGTTTTCCACATTTAGTTTAGGGAGTCTTCGCCAGTCCGCGCGATAATACCCTCGTGGAGATCTGTAGTGTTGGCATAGCTGATTACGCGACTTGACTCCGATACCACATCTGAGGCATAGTCGAGCGCCGGTACCTAAACAAAATGCGAGCAAGTGGGATGTACATCATTCTTAATAGCATGTTCTGTAGCAAATTTCATGTTTTCCAAAACAAACGCCCTTGCATCCCTGTGCTATTTGACTTTTAATGTACACACGAGGATTATATTCTTTAATATAAAATAGGTTTATGTATCCTCTCGATTCATGGTGTGTGTAATATGAATCCATCTTAATTAGATTATACTGCACTGAATGGTATAGAATGTTACACCAATCAATAACATCAAACACGTTACATTGCCGATGGTGATGTATTAAGCACGGTAGCGTCTCTCAAACAAGATATTTCACGAGGTGGTAAACTATCGCAGCTTGGTATCAAATCGCTTTTCCTGTTCAAATAAAAGTTTCTTTAAGATTGTATTTAGTGAAATCACTGCAAACTTGTCGTTGCGATAGTGAATTACACAAAGTTGATCCCGACCATCCATTGTACGTTCGCATCCAAGAATTTCAAACGTGTTGATGAACTTGTTTTTGATTTTGACATTCCCTGTGGGTTACCGTGCCGTCCCTGACTATTAGCTGTATAGGTTCTATGTCTTTGCACGGGAATAACTCTTCACAGGAAAGCCACAATTACTTCGTGTTAGGTATCATATCCTTGCATTCTTTGTTACTGTAAGCAAATGTATTGTCGTTCATACGTGTTAATACCGCTGGAGTTTCCATATATTATATGCTGAAAACATTTCTGTAATTAACTTGTTCTTGACACTGATCATGGAGCTTTTCGTTGTGTTCACCATCATTGTCGTCTTCGTCCCTCTGCTGTCTTCACTGTCATCGTCAAATAGTTCACTGCCTTCGCTGAGTGTATTCCTGACATGGTTGTCACAGGTGAATCAGTTGACTGCAGCGATTGGAAGTGTTTTTTCACAATATCATACAATGATTTTCATGCATTTTGTTGCATTCTTCCCAGAGTTTCCGTCGTGCTTGATCAACACAATTCCTAACCTGGCTACTTTATCAATGTGTTCAGGATGCTTATTGGAACAAGTGTGGAACATTTTAGGTCTCTTTGACTGGCTACTTGACTGTTTTTATGATGGTATAGATTAACTACGACGTGGATAATATAATTCCTGCATTTGCTGTGCTTATGAGTTCTTACATAATACTGTACGTGTCAGTCAGTGGTATTTTCGACATTATCTAATACTCGCTGATTGTTTAATATAATATTCCCGCATAAAAGGAAAATGTCTCCGTTCGGGATATCTTTAAGATAGTATTTCTTTGAAAGGTATAGGCATGCTGCTATCTCACGGTACCTCACACTAGTTTCTTACAGTTAACAGGTGTGATCCTATCAGTACTGATAACACTACCTCGCAAAGAATTATGCATACCTGGTAGATAATCGACACCAACAATTCATCATCAGATTTGACTTTCATGTTCGTGTTATCAGTTATAAAGATAAATATAAGTTTCTGCGAGTGTGATTCGAACCTGAAATATCTCACTCAAGAGTGGGACATGCTAACCGAGTAGGCCATGCAGACACTTAACATATGGAAGAAAAGAATTCGTATTCAAACTTAAATGGCTGGCTAAAACACGTAATGTACCTCCACCCCTTGTGCTGATGTGAAATCGAATCCGTTGTATAACCACACTGGGCTGAAAAGTGTAGCTTCCATTTAGAACAGAGGATTTTCTTACTGGAGGCGCCGCGGAGATTCACTCGCGTGTGCCAATTGGCAAAGTCATGGGAGGTGTGGTAAAAGGGGTTAGCATTGATCGGTCAACAAAATCTAAAACTTGCGTTAATACTCTACTCACGTTGACGTTAGTGAAAATACTTAACCGGTTCAAATCTGGGCGTGTGATGCGGATTTATCATCTGTACAAAGCGTCAGACCGACCACGTGACATTAACTGGACTGGTAATAAGTATTTTTGATCAGCATCTCATTGTGAAAGGTTAATTAGTACAGTAAATACATGATTTTTTGCGTTTTATGAACTTCCGCAGTCTCCATTGTAATTTAAAACCGCGAATTTAAGGATCCAACCAGTAGCAATCCTTTCAAGTCAACAATAGAGCTCCACTAATAAGTAAACCTGTTAGCATTTCATTGTCTGCAAAAGTGCGAGCATCGATGCCTATTAAAATAACTAAATTCACGGTATTTCAGAATATACAAATTGTTTTTTTAATTAACAATTATAATTGTCTAAATTAACAATTAAACAGCATATAAGTAAGTTGCACCTTATCTGTTAGCGAGAAAAATGTTTTTGACTGGACCGTATTTATTGAACCGTCCAGATCATATCCATTTTATATGCGTCTAACGCAATCGCATATTTTGAACTCTTGCAGAAAGATATAATTCCTAATAACATTACATAAAGGCAACAGATGGCATGGTTCTTACATTTCATGTTGATAGATGTATTGATTAACAGCTAAGTCGTTACATGGAATATGTGAAGTAGACTTAAAATGACGTCTAACTGCCCTGTTTTGATATCATTTATCAGAAGGATTATGTATTTTCTTTATAAAATAATGATGATGGACACAAATTCATTTTATATAACGTTAATGCATCAAAGAGACAGGCGTACTATTGGAGGACTTGTGATTTAATATACAGGAAACGGAAAAAAAGCATGAAGCTAATATATTGAACAATAATACTTACACCTGTTGCAAATTTTATCAAGTTGCTTGTAATTTTCAATATGTTATCTTTGTCTAATTTGTTTTATTTGCCACAGGAGGATTCATCAAAGTTTATCTTGTTAACAACCAATATTTGTTTTATGAAATACAGAATTATGTCAGGAAAACCAAATTTGAAGGCTATAGTATATATATATTTGTATATTTGAGGTTATGTATATTAAAGTTAAATTGTGTACTTTACATTTGTCAGCGATTGGGGGTAGAGTTTTGGACTACCTGACTTGTCATTTTTTTTTTTAAAATAAATTGATGTTTCCTTCTATTTGGGTTCAATGTCTAACCTCATTTATGAGCTTAGAATGTTATTGAAACAAATTTGTTTACAATTTGGTCGAAAATTCCATCGAAAGTTTGGGTTTCAAGAAATTCTAATATGTCTTAAGCCTAGCAAAGAAGACAAGGTAAACAATTATTCATTCCTGTTTCATATTAGTCTTTGGGAATCTATGAGCGGAGATTTTAGTCATGTTCAGATATAGTTTGAGAGGTATCATTTATTTAAATTATTCATTGGAATTACAAAATGTTCATTTACTTTCTGAACTAAAACTCTACTTTGGGATTATTCTGAATTCGTTCAAAGACATTCTGGATTATATTATTGTGATACATCTAGATTTGTATATCAGTACATTCAAGATTATTGAAATCGTTGAGAACATTCTATACGTTTGGATATACGATAGAACATTTAGGATTATTTGGGATTTAATTCGCAATACTGTGGTTTTTAATTTTCGCTTTGTACTCTAGGAAAATAAATGGTTTGTTGAATGTTACTAACCTTGATTGTTCCTATTCTTTCTGCTGATTGGTGTAAGACCATAGAGTCGTATTAGTGATTTGGTTGTGAATGAAATTAAATAGTTTTCCTTCAGAAAACCATATTGATTTTGATTTTGAAAATGAGACTACGAAAGTTTCTATGGACGAAATTACATGCGTAATTTGTAATTGTTCGCTTAATTTATGTAAAGCAATTCGAGTAAGAAGTAACGGTAGGCTTTTAAGGGATCGTCAGATTGGTAAATGTACCCATACTGGAAGTATCGCTATCGACTCTCTTTTACTTTTTAATAGTGTTGCAACATTACTTTCCGATTTTTATGTCCATGATATTACAACTTATTCGAATTATTCGCCATCTGATTTATGCTTTAAAATGATGTGGTTTTCATTCTCAAGACTTGAATGCTGATTATACTACAACTACGGGCCAGTGTGATCTTCAGCATGCTGCTGCATTTCCACAAAATTTAAAAATAGCTATGCCACTTTTGAAGACAATATAGCAGATAGTCTTGCTCGTGATCCTGAATAATTGTGCCATTGATCCAGTAGTATAGGTGTTATTGTATGGGAGTTTAATAATATTTCAAATGGCCCTGAAAAACTATTTTGATAAGTTCTATAGAGAAGAAGTCGGTTGTGTATTTTACCGATTATAAAATAAATCAAATAAAGCACTTTGTAATAGTGAATGTAGGGATAGTTATAAGCGGTGTGTATATAAATTTAGCAAGTTTGTGAGAAATTAATGTTATTGATGTTTGAAAAAAGAAACTTTATAATGATTGTATAAGAAAGGCGTGCTTCAAATACTGATTGATTGATTGATTGATTGTAATTTTACGGCGCATCAGCACTGTTAGGCTATTTAGCGCCATACAAAAGGTTATATCTAGAATCATTTAAAAGTGGTAAAAGGTTTCGTATCGACCAGCGATATAAAACCAGAGTTGAAGGTAAAACGATAAGATGGTAACTGTAATAAATAAAGCTTCCCGATCAACGGGGAATGTAAATGGTGTATGCTAATGAAGACAGATGAAAAGGTATTGAATATAAAGGACGGTATATACATTATAAAAAACTGCTCAAGGTGATAGCATAAGAGTTATAGCTTAGAATAGATGTTTACTTTATTCAGGAATTCTACAATACAAGTGACGTTTATTATATCAAAGAGTTCCTTCATGTCATGCACATTGTAATACTGATTGCGCGTAGGTTGGAGGTCGAAAGACTCCATCATAAAATGCTTAAAAGTGAATGGTTCATTGCAAGAAATGCACTCTGGCGAGTCTTCTCCTTTTAGTATGTGAGAATGGGTTATATAAGTATGACCAATTCGAATTCTTGCAATGACTACCTCCTCCCTACGGATGGTTCTGTAAGAAGGAGTCCATTCTCCTAGGGTTGGCTTGATGGCATGAAGGTTGTTATTCACTGCATCATTCCATATACCAAATACTAAAAGTTGTTGTTGTTGTAGGGCTTAACACCATTTTTCAGCACGAGATAGGCTATATATGGCGGCCAGTATAAATGGTGGAGGAAGAACCCGGTAAAACCTCGGAAAAAAACACCGACCCATATTGGCTGAACCCGAGACTCGAACCCACCCTGACAGCGGTGACATGGCAGTGATCTGTAGTGATCGGGGCCCCTAAATACTTAAAGAAATTATGATATGAGTAATCCTAGGAAATTTTAGAATTTCTGT
>JAECUM010007541.1:0-31494 GCA_016617855.1 Megalonaias nervosa | reverse complement strand
TATATATATATAAAGTAGTGAAGGGGGCACTTTATCGACAAGGGGACTTCTATGTTAAAATAGGGGGTTGTACCCTGGCGACAAGGGGAATTCAACATGGGCAATTTTAACATGGGTGTACCTATAGAGCGACAAGGGGAATTTAACATAGGGATTTGTAGCGACAATGGATTGGGCCTGTCTAGCTACAAGGGAAATTGAACATGGATAGACGTCACGGTAGTGGACACTGGGGAAACAATGGCAACAATGTTGCAAGTGGCTGACCTCAATCGGGCGGAACAGTGTTGCAAGAGACATAAACATAGAGACGTGGTTAGAGACATGGACAGAGACATAGACATACATAGATTTATGGACATAAATCTATCACACAAACAACTATACAATCGACTACAAAAATTTTAGGCAAGAAAGAATAGGCATCTTTTCGAGACAATAGAAGGGCCCTGAAAAGGGCCTTTGGGGTTTCGTCGCCTTCTTCTTCTACTATCTTCTTTTCCACCATTTTCTTATCTTCTTTTACTACATTTTTCGTCTTCTTCTTTTCCTGCTTTTTCTCTTCCTTCTCCTCTTCCTTCTCTTTTTTCTTCTTTTCATTTTCTTCTTCTTTTTCAAGCTTATCATTCCATCTTCTAATTTGCTCCTTTTCGTCCTGGACTTTCTTTTCTTCTTTTTCTCTTTGATCAGCTCCCTCAATATTTCCTTTTCTCTCCTTAAATTATTGATTTACATTTTCAATCGGTGGGGGCTATAGGAACCATACTCAATCCTGACAAGCATCTCTTCCACCATCCCTATGGTATCCACTACTTCTTGTAACTTCTTCTTGTCAACGTAGTTCGATGCCATTTTTGATTATTCAATGTTGAATGGCGCGAATGACAAACGCTACACACTATATGTCTCAAGCACGGACGTGAAGGAAAACACCCCCTCTTATCAACTACCCATATCACATACCAAACAGCCAAGTGATTTGAGTGCTAACCTAAGATAATTTTTTTAATACAAAACAACTTACTAATACTAACAAAACTCACTATACTTTCTATCAATACATAGTGGAGAAGGAAAGTTTTTATTGAAAAACCATCACCTGCAATCACATCAGCAAAGAAGTTAGTGTTTATAGTTACACTACTACTACTACTACTACTACTACTACTACTACTACACCACACACACACACACACACACACACACACACACACACACATACTCACACACACGTACGCGCACGCACACAAACAAAAATACTTCTATTTTTTTTTACCTATAGACAAACACAAATACAAAATTTTTTGTCAATTTGACTACTATCTCTTTTCTAGATTTTTTGGGTAGCCCTGAACAGGGCTGTTTTGTCGGTTAAGAATTTTGGCAATCTCTTATCGTCTAAGATTGCGTCCCAGTCTGGCTGCAGGCTTTCCTAAAGGATAGGGCCTCCTTCTTTGGAAGGAGAAGGAGAACAACCTTGGTATCCACTCGACAGTCCACACAGCCTCTGTCTGGCTCCAGATTTTGTTGCTGTTGCTGCTGTTGCTCTCTCTGCTGTTTCTGAAGTCTGTACTTCTCGGTCCACTCTTCTTGCTCCTTTTTTATGTCTTGTCTGAAGACATCTTCTATCAGGTCTTGTGCCACTTTCAGCTTCCTGACATTTTAAATCTCTTTATGCTTTGGCATCAGGTTTTGCCTGACACGATGCAAATGGACGTGGGCTTCATTCAGCTTTGCTATTTTGGATTGCTATTTTGGAAGACATCTTCGGAGGTTGACGCATTAACAATGGATGGTCAGACTAAGCCAAGCCAAAGAATTATAGTCGCTTACGTAAACTCAGTACTTTTAGACTCGTTAATTCCCGACGGTCGGGTTATTTAATTGGTCGGGGTTATAGGAATGGTGTCACTACAACCCCGCTTTAATGTGCGATGGTCGCACTATTTAATTGTTGGCAAAGGCAAAGGAGGAGAAGGACCCAGGTAGTGCGCTTGCAGCCATGGATGTTGTGCACGCTCCAAAACGTCAGATCGTACTGCATTTGTCAAATTCAGTCCAGTTATACTAATGGACAGGCCCTATTACCAATAAATTGTAAGCCACCTGTGTAATTATCCAAATTCTCAATTAGTTATATAAATATTTTCCTATCTCCTAGCTAACGTTTTTTAATCTAGTACATTAGTGTACCTGGAATAATTCCCAAGCTAATTTTGCACTAAATGTCTAAGTGACCAAAAAAAATTGTTTGGAGTCAATATTAGGGTTAAGGTTGTAATTTTGAACGGTAACCAAGTATCAAATTAGGTGTATTGGTTTGATCGAGTCGGGATTGCAAGCCAAAATGGATTCCCTTCAAGTAAATAGGCAATTTGAGCCCTTTAAAGGGTTGTTAAAGCATTTCAGTCGAAGGTACCACGGCATTTTTCCATATCTTCTATTTCAATCGCACTTCGTTCGTCCTTCCTTAGCTGTTTAGGAAATGCCTTGTACCTGTGCACTTCACACAAGTAATTAGCAGCGTCCACTAGATTGCTAATTGAATAATGGCGGTAGGCTTCTCTGTAGTATTGAGACAGGATCCTTACCCCCATAATGCCATTGTGCCGGTCTTGGCCTGTGGGTGTCGAGCGATCTCCATGCAAGATATTTGACCGCACTAATAAAGTGCCCAGCTTTCTTAGTGTCTTCCAGCGTTGCTTCAATCTGCATGGTTGTAAACGCTTCTCTATTCCCTTCCTCCACCAGTTCCGCCGCTTCCTGTCTGGTGGCTTCATCAGCTTCGCCATCTTCATTGGGCGAAGATACTTCCAGGTCAGCCGCTAGTGTGTGAGTGGGTGGGGACTCACGTGTTACCTTCTGCCATGTTGTTGTTTCAGTGGGCATTTGGGCAGCTATACTCGCAAAAGTTTCCTTTTCCTGCTGAATTTGTTTTTCCGGAACGTGGTCCGGTGTCACCTGGGCAGTTTCAACCGTAAGTTGGACCCCTTGAATTTCGTTGGTAGGCTTGGTCGACTGCTGTAGTTTGTTTTCTTCGTGGGTCGAATTAGGCGGGTTGCTCCTAGACTGGGTCTGCATAGACTGCTCTCTCTGTCGGCGCTTATTTCTCCATCCTCGACTCCTGGCTCTTTCTGAAGTTTCTTTTTTATTTTCCCATATTAAGAGCAAGGTTGTTCTTTTTTCCTGTGCCCTCAAACTTTAGCCTGTGGCGATATTAAGGTCTAAGCCTTTTATCACGTTTAACGCCTGGGCGGGAATAATTATCTCCATCGCTAGCGCTTGTTATACGTCTTGCTTGCTGCTCTCTTCGCTGCAGACTGATGGTCAGACTGACTGACTGACTGACTGAAGGATTTAAGTCGCCTGTGCACGATGTGCTTTTGCGACTGGTTATAGTCCCGGGCTGGGCTATTCAGTCTGTTGGAGGTGTGAGCATGGTGCCATCACAGCCCCCGGCAACGAGGATAGGCGGAAAGGATCTCAGAAAGCAGCAGCGCAAAACGCCACCGCAAGGCCCCGGAGACAACCCCCGGGGGCACCCCCAAACCCGCAACCACGCGCCCCGGCCCAACGCCAAGGCCGGATGGTCAGACTGGAGACCGCCTGGCTTTATATGTCTCAAATGCGGACGTGATAGAAAACATCCCACCGTTTTCCTTGGTAGGAACGCTATAGCTCATCTCGTGGTGAGGGATAGAGAGAAGCCAAAGAGCATATATCTTGATAAACAAAACTTTCAAACAAACCACAGACACTCATTTTTGATAACATTTTTATTCAACCAACAAACCATCAACAAATAATATAACATCAACACATTTGTCAAACAACACATTTTTGATAAGGTTGACAACGTTGTGAAGTCACGTTAGACTTCCACTGATGGAGGTAATTTAGCCATTGATGTACACTACGTTTCCTAGCTAAAGACAAAAGATAGCCATAATGGTCACAAAACCATCTATCTACTTTTTCATCGTTTCTAGAAGAGTTACGATCAACATAAGTCACTAAATGTTCTAAGGGATATCCAAGACAGCGTTGATGAAGAAAAAACACACAATATTGTCCACACACCATGGAATCTGTGCCTTGTAATTTCACATTATGGAATCGTGTCATCGGGGCATTTCTTCTCATGAAGTCGATGATGTCGTCTTCCAAAGGTGGTAATCCATGCAAATCAGAATACTCCACACAGGCATCGTGGGGAAAGTAGATTGCTACCCAGTGGGTTCCTGGGAGATGACTGTCGTCCGTGTTGATGACATAAGCTTGGTGGTCTTTAGGTTTGCGATGAGGAAGTTCATCTTTAGCGCACACGACAGTATTCCAAGAACTGTTTTTCAAAAGGTAATAAAGTTCCCAGGTATCCATTTTGTTTTGTTTCTTCTTTTTTCACAGAGGAGAAGGGATAAAATTCTACCTTTTGGGATTCTTGCATCGTCATCATGGTAGGTGGCATGGCAAAAAGATCCAGTTCCGACTTGAAACATTCGCAAGACTCTCAGTGTATCATTTTCTCTCTGTTATTTAATAATCAAAAACGTCTAATTCTAGGACGGTTCTTCTTTTCTTGGTCCTTCTAGCTCTGTGTGTTTGAAGTCCTCTGGAGGGGTGTCTTCGTCGTCTCTTTCTGCCTTGTCCTTGCTGTGGGCATCAGGGAAACAGGAATGTCTGACTGGGCAGTGTCCAGTGCATTTATAGGAGTTTCTCGTCGACTCAAAATGTCTTCTCCAATTCGAAACAAGACTTTTCTTGCCTGCTCTCAAGAAGGCTTCGTTGGGGTTTTGTTTATCGATGATGACATTTTGGAGAAATTCTTTGTCTTGTGTCAAAGCGGCATCTTTCAAGGAGTGCAATCCTCGTGTCAACATCGGTTTCAAAACGGGGGCCAACGAACGAAACGCCGATTTGAACATATCTCCTAAACTATGTCCTCGCTGTCGAGCGACTCCTCGGTACACCGGATAAATGACTTACAAGTCGTTATAGAGTCGTTTTCGAAAATGGAGTTTTTCCGTGACTTTCCCTTTCGAGAATGGAATATTTTGTCCCAGGTCTCCTTTTACACCAATGTTGACACTGTCTTAATACGACTTACTAACGGGCAAATGGTGAGGATGTACAAATTCGCGGTGAACGTGATAGGTGTTTCCACCTTCTTCGTTATTGGTCGTGGCAGAATCCGCTTTGAAAGGAATGACTCGCAGTAACGGTGCTGATGTGTGTCCCACCATGTTGTACACCACGACATCAGAGTACACAAAGATCAAATTTAATGATTGGTTCAGTTCTACAGGGAAACGAAGAAAAACTTCGCAAAATTCAAGTTGTTCGAGACAGGTGGTATCAGTTAACCCTTGACCATCTTGAGGTCTCAACCGAAAATGTCCAACAAATCAGGACAAATCGTAATGGCCAACGTTTTGGCATCTGAAAAGTTCATCAGCAGGCGACGAGCCACTTTATGGTACTCGAAGGTGACACTTGGTTTCGTTTTGTCCAAGGCTTTGCCAAACAGAGCATTGAATTTGGAAGCAATCGTGTCCACCAGATGTTGACCGCTAAAATATTAGCCTGCAAAAATTTCCAACATATAGATGTACCGTGGAGGATCGGGGGACACTGATCGGTTCATAGAGGCATCTACGGTTTCGTTTTCATTCAGGTATTCTTGCACTTGGTCGTTCAGAACTTCGACCTCAAACGTGATTTGATTTTCAGTGATGTTTTTTATTTGTGACGGGTGAATTATTTCGACCAAAGCCATTCTCAATGGGCTTCGTGATCCAGTTGGATGGCCTGAGATAATTTGGCCGTTAAACAGCACAAATTATTGTGGGGAAACACATCCACGGAATTGTCACTGGGTAAAGTTAAGAAAAACATGGTTATTCATAATTCCAGAGTTCTCCTGTCCGAGGGGTCACTCGAGGTCAGAGGAGTGTCTAAAAGAGAATTGTTGTTATTGTAACTGTTGGGAAGGTGACTGACGTTGGTCGCAAGACTCCCGTTGTTACCGTTAGAGTATTTCAGGGAAGTATTGGGGAGAAGGTAACTTATGCAACTGCTCAGTAAAATGGTCCACAGTTGTTTGTCTCCTTGTTGCAAACTCAAATTAGCAATAGCAGCACCGATGACACAATACACCACAAAGATTTGGCAGAAAAAGACGATTTGCGTTTAAGGCACACGTTTTCCAAACCACACCCACAAGGGTTGCTTTTGTAGATCTTGCAGAGAGGAACTCGGAGAAGGAGTGGTCACTGTCGTGGTTGAGGTTGTGTTGAAGGGCATGATGGTCACTTCTTTTTATAGTCGATGATTTGCGAACCGTCGGTCCAAGAATCAAAACTGTTAGGATATCTTTTCCAACGTACTTTGACTTCTCTGACACGTGGTTTTCCCACTGTACGGATTCTTTGATCGAGAATGCTTTCAATGTCGTACACTTCGTCTTCTTTTCTGGTCACACGTTGTAACTCGAGCAAGTTAAAAGTTCCTTCTAACACTTCCCCGTTCACTTCTTCCAATTTATAGACGGCAGGATGACGGCCATGCACTAGTGTAGTGACACGAAACAATTCGGTGGTCCAGTTGGGTAAGTAACCTTTGTCGAAAGTGCGTTTGGTTTTGCCAATGAGCACCCAACCTCCCGTCGTCGACACTCCACCTTTCTTGGGGACAGTCACAGTCGGGGACGTACCAAACAGGCGCTCAAAAAGACGGTCACTTTGTTGTCGGGAGTCACTTCTTGGGGGGGGGGCACTTCCGATGCTCCGTTGATAAGATTGGTTGTACGCTTTGACCAAGTGTGGTAAGACGTCGAGGTACTTGAGAGTGTGTTGATGCGTAAAATATTTCCACATGCGTTCTTTCAAGGTGCGGGTTTGTGTAAGGTGTACGTGGCTTGTTCTTGTAACCATCGTTGCTCTTGAGGTAAACGGACACTTATAAGTCGGGTTTTGGCAGCACGATGGCATTTCTGAACTCCTCCGTATTCCGCAGGATGGGCTGTATCGTAGTAAATGCTCGCTAACAAATTCTCCATCAGGATTTTCTCGTTCTTTAATAAGTCACCCACTCTTCGCTGATGCTACTCTGGATGGGGCGAGGTGTTGGTTTGGAAACGGCTTTACGTGTCCGACGTGCCACGGAAGTAGAAGTCGAGGGTGGTAGTGGTAGTGGTGGCGGTAATGGGATGGCATTTGTCTTGCTTTCCTTTTTTTCACTTCTGTTTTCCCTTCTTTTTTTTCCACTTCTGTTGCAGGAGGAGTGGACATCATCTTTTTAACCCAAGGTTTCAGTTCTTCTAGTTGAGGTGTGGGGGAAGGGGTCAACAAGGACGCTGCAATCGTACTAGAGATGGGAGCCGCTGATGGTGTTTGAAAGACTTCTCGTGCCTTTTCTTCCTCAGGCATCCGTGGGGCTGCGTCTGTCTTGGTCACTGGGGGTGGTGGTGGTGGTGATGAACTTTTCATCAGGGTCTTAAAATCTTTCAGAGTCGGTCGAGCTGTTTCGTGGAAAGCTTTCTGGTGAAAGAGTTGAAGTCGTTGCAACCCTTGGCCGTGCCGTTGCGACTTTTCCGTTTCTGACAAATCGCTGCGATTCATCAACGATTGAAATTCATGTTGTAACTGGGGCATTTCGGTCGAATGAGGATTGGGAGGTAAATGCGGGGTGCGTTGTTCTTGCCAACGATGAAATTCCATCCATCGTTTGTAAGACACGCACAGCATCACTTTCGACGGTAGGTGATGTAGTACTAGTCATAGGGAAGTTTCCATGATGTGGTACTGAATCGCTGAGGTCACAGCATACGGCTTCCTTAACATCGCAAGGCACAGCAGCTCATTCCCTTTGAGAATCACCGAACTTGAATTGTGTCTGTCAGAAAGGAATCATCTTTCTCGCTTGGTGTCGGTAGTTACAATCAACTATCGGTCTTGGACGTTTTCTCTTTTTTTATATGCTGACCAATATCAGCGTGTCCGTAAGGTAAAGTGAAGTAGTTGGAAAGCCGTACTAGTTTCTGGTAAACGATTTGATACACTTTTTCCAAAGGTCAACTGACGATTTGGTGTGTGGCTAAACGTACAATCTTGTGAGACTCGTGGGTGGTCACTTTAAAATGCTGATCCTGTCCAGACTGCAAGGCTTCTTTCAATACGCCAAAGTTCACCACTTGACTGGTGTGATAATTGAGAGTCAATCCTTTCACTTTACACTCGGTGCACTTCTCATTGTGGGTCACGGCATTCGTAGTCGTAATTTTTGGAACCGCCACTAGCAAAACTTAGAATCTGGTCATCGGGGTGCTCATCAGTCCAGGCTCCTAAATGGTCTCCTTCAAGGCCAGGGTGACGGTGACCAAGGCGATCGATGTAGATGCAACTGTCCGTGTCAAAGTACAGTACACGATCTCCTAACTGGTGTAAGGCTTCGTACAATTTTAAGCGAGCATAGGCTGTCCCGTAGGTTGCAATGATGACATTTCCAAATTCGTCGGCTTGTACAAAGTTCAGTTCTTCTTCATTATTGACCAGGATCAAGTCTTCATGAAGTACATCCACGTGTTTCATGTATTTGGTTTTGTCGTGAATCATCTGGAAGTAACGGGAAGATTCTGTCAGATACTCCGTCTTGGGTAAACAATCAATTCAACATCTCTTTGGCAAACGATCGCCTTCCTTCGTTTTTTCTCGATGTGGCGTAAAGTGATGCCCTTCTGATCAAATATTTTCTCTTTGAATTTCTCTTGGTCTTCGGGAGTGTCGCACCAGGAATAATAGCAGCTGGATTTTTGTTTCAGTTTCAAAAAGGCATCTACGTAGTCTGCGAAAATGCCTTCCTGAGTCTCGTCACCCTTGTGGTACTGTTCTGTCTTGGAAAAGTGGTAACTTTCGTACGCTTCTAACAGTTGGTATCCCAGGTCCAGAGCTTTAAACAATTCCACGGTGACCCACGTTCCTGTCAAGACGCGTTCTTCCTGGGTGTGCTGACAAGATTGGTTTTGGTTGCACGTTTCTGCACAAGTACGGCACAAGGGAAACATCAGTTTTCTTGGCAATGCTGAGGTAAAAAGGAATGGTACAAGTCCGTGGCAGGCAAGACTTTAATCAATCTTTCGTATTGTCGGATATTGTCTACGCCAATTTGTTCCGTCAGCAATTGTAGATGCCCTGCGGAAAAGTGACAATATTTGCACGCGTAAGGATACACTGAACGCACGTCCTAGTATTTGATTTCTTCCCTTTCTCCTCGTCGGCGTGGTACAGCAAACATGTGGCATTCGTCCGTCCTCCATAAAAACTATCCCGTGATTTCAGAAGGTCCACCAGCTTGTAACTTTCCACGATATATTTAAACTCGGGATCGGTTTTCAAACGGTGGTCGTACTCGTGTTCCCACATTTTCACCACTTGGCATCCTTGCTGTTCTAACTTTAAGGTCGCTGACAAGTTGCGTCGTACAAGTCTTCCATGGTACGTTGTAAAAACTAATTTTGGGTGTACCGTTGAGGGTAGCAGATTGGACATCCGCGAAATAAGCCACCGTTAAATTCGTACACGATCTTAGGGTTTTCTAAGTCCCAGCCATCCGTGGAATACGTTCCGATGGTCTTTTCACCTCTTCCGTTTCGGTCGTTTTGGATCCATTTGTCTTCCTTGTCACACAAGTAATGTAACCAGCGTAGAGCTTTGACGGAGTGTTGACGTTTGACAAAATTCGTCGTTTGAGGGTGGATGACAGCCAGGGTCTTCTCGGGCATGAATCGTTTGCGGTACACTAAGGAACACGCTTTGGCAATATTACAGGATTTTTTCAAAGGATCGATCCCACCGTGCTCCATGAGCAATTCTCGAAATTTTCCACAGCAACTCCGTAAAATGTCCACGTCGGAACGACAGTACTTTAACATTTCTTCCTGAAAGTCGAAGGGTGAGTGTGGTACCAAGAGTGGAAAGCTTCTCGTTGTTCGGTGCGCATGTTGTCGGGGTCGTAGTAGTGAGCATCAGGCAAATGGGGTAGAACGGCATATTGATTGGCTTCAGTATTGGAAAAGTGCGGCAAATAGCCTTTGGCCATTTCTGTAATTCCAAACGTTTTAGGCATTCTACTCAAAGGCATGGACAAGTAACTCATCGAATCTTTAAACTGCACTTGTCCCACTTGCATGGAAATGAATTTGGCTCCGTTCAAAGTCACTTTAGGACGTTCGGTGCTTTGTACCGTATAGTATTTCAGAAGAAATTGTCCATCGTATCCCGAGATGTTGTGAGCCATCACCCTGGCATAACGACGGCAATCTCAGTAACGTTCGTTGTCCTCTTGGCTCACCGTCTTGTTGATAGGGTCTAAGATCCGTTGGGCAAAATCGGACAGCGTGTTAGGTCCTCGAAAGATTTTTCCACGTCCTCCAAGAATCTTGCTACAATAAGGGCAATGACAAAAGATCGGTTCTTGGATGCACTTCTCGCACGCTGGATGAGCTACGCTTAAATTAGGAATATGAATGCCAGTCTCTTCCATGCATTCGAAATCGAAAAAGATGAAATTCCCTTTCTTTTTGTGGTCATCTTCTTTCTCCTCTTGTTGGGGTTGGTATTTTTGAATGTAGCATTCGTGTTCAATGTCCACGATTTGGTGGCAAATGTGACATCGTTTCTTTCCTGGACAAATGTGTGACTTGGCATTATTACTACGTATCACTTGTCCACAAGTAGGACACAAACTCAGGCGTTGACAAACACTTTTCTGTTGTGAACCTTGCGTCTTCAGACGTTGTTGGTAACAGGTTGGACTGACAAATGTTTGCTGACAAGCTTGGCAATGCACTCGTTTTTGTCCTTCGCCAAGACAGGGTTTAGAGGCCAAACATCCCCCACATTTCGATCCACAATGCTTGTGTTGCTCTCGATTTCTATGTTCATCGTAATGATAGACGTGAATGTATTTTCCGTCTTTGAAATTTTTACCTCAAAACACCAGTGGTCCACTCACTTCTTGAGGGTGCACTTTTAACGTGTAGAATGGAGCCAAGAGGTCTTGCAATTTTTGCATTTCAGGAATGCCACAAGGTGTGTCTTTGTATTGGTCCGTTTACTGTAACAGGAGTTCGCTTCATTTTGTTGTTTGGCTCGGTCCGATCGATGAACAGTTTTCCAGGCTCTTTTCCATTCTGCCGTGTCGTTCTTGTCTGCATACGTTCATCCCACGACGATGGTACGAGCTAAACACATCTTGTCATGAGTGTTGTTAATTTGGACGAGACTCTTTTTGGAGCTACGAAGGTCATCCACCAATAACACCTTTTTGCGTCCGTTCCCTCTGGGAAGATAAACCTGGGCCATGTACAGTGTCGCTTTTCCATCAGTGAGGTGAAATTGGTTATTGGATTGTTGTAGGTGTTGAATCTTGTCGATGACTTTGGAAGGTGTCAATTCTGCAGGGCTGCTAAACTCGATCCAAACAGGCGATTTTAGACTGTCGTGATAAATGGAAAGTCTCAAGCGATCGTTTTCTTTAGCTTGACATTGTCGTTTCAGCGTGGTTAACAAAGAATTCCACAAATCGGTGATGAACCCCTTTGTTTCCTCCAGCGGTACGTCGGACTTGAAATCTTTAAAATTCACCATGTACGTGTAGGCCGTAGTTCTAAATTTTCTAGAAGAGCTTTTATCAGCCTCTCGAATGTGGTAGTACTTTTCGGGGGATACTGGCAGTGGACTAAGGTTTGGCGTAGTCTCTCTGGGTCTGAATTCTGGCTCACTCATGTCATCTTCAAAATCTCTGGCATGGATCTGAGCCAAGACTTCAGCTGTTGTGCGAGGCGATAGGTCACGTTTCTGCCTCTAACTTTCCTCTCTTTTCTTCACGAAATCGTGCGATCGTTTCATCATCTTGATTGAAAAATTTCAAATGACTACATTTTAAACGTCATGGTGCCCTATATATCAATGTAAGGTGAGTGTCTCCCTTATACAAAGGGTCAGTGTCTTCCCTCGGAGTATTCATTTCACTCTCAATCCTTCCAGAAAGACGGAAAAGCCAACACAGCTCGAACTTCTGATCAGAGCTTTGCGAGGCGTGATACGAAGGTTTTCTTCAAAAATACCGACGAACTACTCCCCCTTCTTTCGAGATAAAAGTCAAGACACTTGCTATCTTTGTCACAAGAAAGGACATTTGGCCACATAGTGTCCACAACGTCAAAGTAAGAGAGGCGTTAAGAGAGACAAAGATACCTGTTATTATTGTCAAGAGAAAGGACAATGGTCTTCAGATTGCCCTAACAAACGACAGGAGCAGAAGGTTGAGAGGGGTTCCGAAAAGAAGAGGTACCCTCCGAAAAGGAAGAACCCAGACACGTCCAGAAAGAGACGAGAAGAAGACGAGAAGAAAGGAGGAAGAAGAGGAAAAACATGTGCCAGTGAAGAAATTCTAAAAAAGGAGAGAGCGAAAAGAAAAGAAGAACAATGAACTTTTCAAAGTGAAGTGTTGTGAAATTGAATTGTAAATTTTTACAGAGAATAGACCAGAAAGAAAAACGTAAGTGTCTTTTGGTTTTGATTTTTATAATCATTATAAGAAACCACACTCACGCACTCACACATGTACATCATGGGAAAAAAAGAGTTTTGAGTTTTACTTGATTTTGGCAAACATTGAGTAGTCTCTTTTCGAGAGAGATGGGTGGCCCTGAAAAGGACCGTTGGGTTGATTTTTTTTTAAATAAACAAACTCAGGAACGGGATGCAATGAACTTTAGCTGCCTTATCCCTTTGCCACGGCCAAGAACTACTTCTGGATCTGCTACTGTCGATGATCTGGTAGAAATCACTAGTGTTGGTATCTTAGGCGTAGTGGGAGTGTTAACGGGATTGGAGTGTTTGGCCCGGGAAGGTCTTTTTCTCTTGGGTCGTATTAAAGAAGTCTGATACATTTTTTTCAGATTCCTTAACTCTGACAAAATGTCTAAGAGTACCGTCACCGTTTGACTTTCACTGTCCTCCTTCTCTCCTAGACCTTGTTTCTCTGCTTCTTTTTCTTCCTATCGTTTTCTTCTTGCCTCTTCTTCTTCTTGCTATTGCTGTTGAATTAGAAAGGTTTGTTCTGCTTATTTCTGCTGCTGCAAAAATTTCTCTTATTCTTCTTTCTGCCTCTGTTTAAAGTCCTCGACGTACGGTAAGGAAGGAAAAAGCGTCGAAGGTACTGGTACAGGAACAAATTCTTGTGAAGAGAGAAAATCCACTAAATCCCAATTAAAATTGTTCTCTTCTGGAAGTAGGACTTTGTTTGCTTTGGTAGCCGCTGCTATGTCATCACTCCTCGTCTCCACGGCCGATGCACCCCATTTCATGGTCTTCGTAATTTCCGTCATGTTCTAACTGTCACATTGATTCACTGCGCACAGACGCTAGCTCACCTATATAGGGAATGTGACGTCACATGCACCTCTCTTCGGAAAACAGACCCCGCGCTGTGACTGAACTTTGTAACGCGTGTTAGGATTGGTGAAACAACTCAATTCATTTAGATCCGCTCTTCCACTCTAAACAACCGCGGTTCACCTCATTCCATTCACCTGTTCTCGTCACAATATGTGGACTAACGTAGAATCGTCTATCCTCCTATCGTCGATGTCGTTCAACCCGGACATTCCCATGTATGTCAAATCATCATGGGCAATTACCCAGATCACAGAGACGGTCTTTTGGAAACGAAGGATAGATGTGGAGAGACAATGCTGTCTGAAGCGAATCCTAATCTACGTTACAGAGGTCAGACGAAATTTGAGGAAGAGAAGACCCGTGCTATGCCCTCTATGTTAACTGAATGGTATTAGCAAAAACGCCAAAGGCCCTGTCTTGAAAAGATGTCTATTCTCTCTTGCCTAAAATTGTTTTAGTCGGTTGTATAGTTGTTTGTGTGATAGATTTATGTCCATAAATCTATGTATGTCTATGACTCTAACCCTGTCTCTAACCACGTCTCTATGTCTGTGTCTCTTTGTCCCTAGAGTAACGCGTATTCAGTTCAGCCATTTGAAACACTGTTCCGCCCGATTGAGGTCAGCCACTTGCAACATTGTTGCCATTGTTTCCCCAGTGTCCAGGACCGTGACGTCACCCATGTTCAATTCCCCTTGTCCATAGACAGGCCCAATCTCTTGTCGCTATACAGCCCTATGTTAAATTTCCCTTGTCGCCAGAGTACAACCTCCCCATTATAACATAGAAGTCCCCTTGTCACTAAAGTGCCACCCTTTACAACTTATATATATATATATATATATATATATATATATATATATATATATATATATATATATAGTTATATATATAGTGGTATATATATATATATATGGAGTATATATATATATATATTGTTGTGTCTGTACAAATGTAACAAAAGAAAAGAGTGAAGTCAACAAGCTCTGTAAATTTTAACAAAATAATTTATTTCCCTAGAAAACAATTAAAAAAAATAGGAAAATAGGACTTACGGTTTGTGAATATAATCCAAAATTTAATCCTAGGATTGAAAAATATAAGTCCTATCACTAAACAGTTCTAATTGAATCCAGGTTCGAATCTCGATGAAATTCCAATATGAATGCGATGACGTCAGATGAGGTTGTTGTACTAATGGCAACAGATCCTCGATTGAATCACAGTTTATAATGTTTCCGTTTAGAATTCCAGAATAAATTTCCACTGAATATCTTTCTCCCAGAACATTAATAAATATGAAGCACTTGTGTAGTTTTCTAGAGAATGAATTATTAAATTCAAAAAATAGATGAACTTCAAAACAATCTGGCAACAACAATAAAACACCTTGAGCTCTGAGATGTAAAAATGACGACTGATCAATCTACTAGCAAAATGGCTGTTTTAAGCCTCGATTTTAGATCACATGGTGGCTCACGTGACAGGGCAACGTGATTACTAATTTGAACAGCGCAATAAAAAAAAAAAAAATGCCATTTAGCACGTAGCTAGAATAGCCCTATCTAAGAATCAGATTCTCACGCTGGAAATGAAAACAAAATAAAACTGTTTACAACAGAGCTAACACGTATGCTGAAGATGACCTTGTTAATAGCCAATCGTCTTCACTTAGTGTTTACAAAACGCCTCAACCAAGGTGAGCTAAAAATACTGATAATGTAATACATTTTATGTTCTATTCAGGTCGAAACAGAGACTAAATTTACTGGGAAAAATATCAAATCCAGTAAAATTATCATTACAGTAAAATATAATGAAATAAAACAAAATGAAAAAGAATTTAAAACTAAGACACAAGCGACTTAATTACATATACATAACAATATATAAAGTTGAACCGTGCTGCCTTTTAGAATAACTAAAACAGAATAACGAGATGATCAGTTTCCTTGATTATATGTTTTAGACACGCCATGCAAGTTTGGGTCGCCTTTGCCCTCTGTTTTCTGTGGCCGCGGACCAAACCGTCAGGACTGTCCCAGTGGTTACTTTTGTCATATAGATCCACTAGACAGGTTCGCCGTATGTTGTCCTCAGGGTAAGTTAGTGTTCCAAATTCCAGTGTTAGTAAATAGACATGTTTTGCAATTGTATAAATGAATGACGTCAAGAAAAGATAACATCTCTCCACTACGCATGCCCATAACTATGCTCTTGGTTATGTGAACGAGAGGCAGCGTTAACGGGCGATTACGCATTATAGGGATTTTTGTTTTTTACTGGCATCTGAAAACGGCGTCAGATATGATCATTTCGATACCTTAAGTATGTTTTTTAATACCACATTGCATGATCATATCCAAACGTGAGCGATGCAGTTATAATATCTTACTCCCATCGTCCGTTTTCAATTTGCAGTTTTAAGAGTTGTCCCACTTTTTGTACCTTTCAAGTGTATCAGTGATTTAATGGTTATATGAATGGCTATTTTCCTCTTTTTCTTTTCTTTCCATTGGACTCATAGCTGGGTGAATGGACGAAGCATAATAAAATACACAGTTATTAACAATATATATGAAATATATATGGAACCAATAATATGAATGAAAATATCTCTATACATAATTACCGTTATGATGTAGTCAGTAGGTAGGCATCCCCCAGCTAGAGGTTCAAGATAGATTAATACTCGAGCACGTGCATTGGTTCGGGTGTAACTTGAACTTGGTTGGTATGCATCAAACTTGACACCCACCCACCCGCTCTCAAATGATGTAGTCGGTTTGATTCAAATTATTAAGTGTTTCCACTTTTGCTCAAAATTCACTAAGAGTAACAAAGTTTTAATAAAGAAATTATTGGTCTAGTAGTGTATTTAACGAACCATAACTTGAAACTTTTTTCACACATTAATTTTTTTTTATCAGTATTGTTTCGTATATGTAATTAAATTGCTTGTGTGTTAGTTTTAAATTCTTTTTTATTTTATATTTGTTTCATTACATTTTATTGTAATGATAATTTTCACGGGATTTTATATTTTTTTAAAAATTCAGTCTTCTGTTTTGATCTGATTAGAACGCAAAGTATTACTTTATCACTATTTTTAGCTTACCTTGGTTGAGACGTTTGTAAACACTAAGTGAAAATCATTGGTTATTACCAAGGTCATGTTCGGCCCACGTGTTAGCTAAGTTGTAAACAACCTTTCTTTTTTATTTATTTCCAGCGTGAGAATCTGATTCTTAGACAGGGCTATTCTAGACTACGTGTAAAATGGCATTTTTTTTACTGCGCTGTTCAAATTAGCGATCATGTAGCCCTGTCACGTGAGCCACCATGTGATCTAAAATCGTGGGTTAAAACAGGCGTTTTCTAGTAGATTTGGCAGTTGTAAAAATATCTTTGGGCTCAAGGTATTTGTCTTGTTGTTACCATTTGAGTTGATTTTCGTATTTAAAATAATTTATTCATCCTGGAAAATACACTTTTTTATACAATTTCTGGGACAAAGACATCTAGTGGAAATTTATTCTGGAATTCTAAACGGGAACATTATAAATTGTGATTCAACGGGGAACTGTTGCCATCAGTACAACGACCTCATCTGACGTCATCGCCTTCCATATTGGAACTTCATCGAGATTCGAACCTGGATTCAATTAGAACTGTTCAGTGATAGGACTTATATTTTTGAATTCTAGGATTAATTTTTGGATTATATTCACAAACCGTAAGTCCTATTTCATATTTTTACCTTGTTTTCTAGGGAAAAAATTATTTTGTTAAAATTTACAAAGCTTGTTGGCTTCATTCTTTTCTTTTGTTAGCTTTGTACGAGCCTACACGTAACACTATCTTATTGTCAAGAAGTGCTCACAGTAAACGTGTGATGAGTTTAATTCTTACGGGATATTGGTAATGCACAATTCAGTACAGGTGGGTGGGGGATGGTATTCTCTGAAGAAAGGGCTACAGAATTATGGTAATGGTGATGTCACATATCTCCATTTCTTTCAATTAAGTGTCCTGCAATATTTAGCAGTTGGAAGGCCCGTATTGGCTTTAAACAGCACTGTATGACGAAGACAGTGTAACAGTTCTCCGCGTATTTTGGTAATAATACTAATGACACAATCTTTAGTTCCAAACATTATGATGATTCCTAAAATGAACAGTCTGGAATATTTTCTTATTCTCTGTTAATATGTCTTTCTGCAGATGCTGTCTTTTTGTGTGCATCTATCTATCTATCTATCTATCTGTCTACCTACCTACCTACCTACCTACCTACCTACCTACCTACCTATCTATCTATCTATCTATCTATCTATCTATCTATCTATCTATCTATCTATCTATCCAACATTGGTTATTCAGTTTTCTGTACTTTTTAGGTATGTACCTTCTTCTAAAGTATTCAACCGCTAATATATCTTACCTGATCAATTTGTAATTTTATAAAACATTTGTCTTTTTCTTAATTTGAATCACACTCTTGCTTTGCTTTGTGAGAAGAGCCTTCTCACACACTAGCGAAAAAACATACCACAACTAGAATAGTTCTCATACTTACAAGCGAATTCAATATAAATCCCATGCATGCACACATATAAGGTTTTGAATAAATAGGCAATGACAAGTACTTTTCATTATCTTTAACGGATATTAAGAGCGAAGAACTGATTATTCCTGAAGATATAAAGTTTGGCGGATTAATATTTAGAGAACTACATGCCGTGAAAGAAGAGATAAAGAAGTAAAATTTAAACAAGCAGTTACGTCATTTTATCGTGCATTATGTATTTCATGAATGTTTCAGCGTTTCCTTCGCTATTATCAGTTCCGACCACAACTGCACTTTCAATATAAAAAGTTTGACAGCCATCAGTCTACAGGTATGCGAATAATATGACTCAGTCAAGGGACAAGGTTGACTGAAAGAAGACCAATATGGAAGTCCTCATTACATGGCATCATGATGTTTGTCACATGTAATGTCCGCTCGTTGAATCTTGATTAGTATTCATGCAACAAGATAATTACAATGCGATAGTTCAATACTATCTCAATGCTGTGATCTATTGCACGTAAAATGCAATATTAAAATGCTTATTTTATCTCATATTAATACTTTTTTTTCCGCAAAATAAGATAGTCCCTGAATATTTAAATGAGATTTTTTTAAAGTTAATAATTATAACTTTTCACTATTGCTTACTGTACGTGATATCTGGATATACCACATCCACCCACCTTCATAAGCTTATTGGTATTACCAATAGCCCGTAACACAGTCATGTTTTGAACTCCTACGAATGTATACTCATAGCATTACTATTTTGCACATGGAACCGGCCTGCATTAACAACATGCCACGCTACTCAGAAACTGAAAACAATTTGATAGTTGTATAGTGTCGTAGCAAGAAAGTCTGTTTCCACCCCACCCCCCTGCGAAACTTAATTCTAGTGTTCTTTTACAATACAAAATGTTGTTTGATCGCATGTTTGGGAGTCCCTTGTACCTAGTCCCCATCCGTACAGTTGTGTGGATGGCTTGGACGGTTGCTAATTTACAGGGGTTGTGCCAAAAGCATATAAACTATGGGCAAAACATTTTGTCGGAATACAGCCAATTTATCCCACAGGGGCTCGTTTGCAAACAAAAGTGAAGTTAAGAGCGTGGTCGATGGATAGAGGGCTGGGGACCCAAATTAAAACTAGAACATGAGTACATTGCACCCCACCCTTAGGACAAGCGGGGTTTAAATGTCATCTTATAGGAGTAAATAAACTCAACTCTCATTTGAAAAGCATGTTTTCGATAAATGCCGGCCTCCCAACTGACAGAAAGTTATCCAACCACAACAATCCTTGTAATTAAATAATGCAAATATTGGGTCATAAACGTTAAATCTTGAATACTATTATACACAGCAAATCCTTTAAAGTCCAGATTAAGTAAAATGTCTGCATCCAGTAATCATCCCTTCACACAAATATCTAACAGCTGGAGTGCAGCTTTAGTGGAATCAACACAGCTTTGGCTGAAATCTTGAAATCCATGTATATGGCGCGTCGACTACTCAAAGCGAGCGAACTATTTCGCATCACACAGGAATTCCATTGGAGATCCAGTGCTGACAAATTATGTTGTTCGTGTCACATGTTAAAATGATTTGGTTAGAATTATATATATATATATATATATATATATATATATATATATATATATATATAGTGTTTGTGTGTGTGTGCTTAACTCTTGTCAGTGATTGTAGATTGTAGTTTTAAATAATAGTCATTTGAATATAGCGTGTTTACATAACTAATATTTGTACATGATTATAGGTACTGGGTAAACAAATAATTCACCTTTTCTTTTAGATCAGTCTGTGGGATCGATTTCTTATCAGCGTTTACAGTTGTATTAAGATAAAATTTGAGAAGAATTATTTTATCTAAATCATTCAATTGCATTGCTATGTGGTCATTGAATTTGGATTAACACATTATTTGGAATAATTGTGAACTCATTCAAAGACATTCTGGGTTGCATCATTGTGGTGTATCAAGACATTCAAGACTATTTGAATTCATTCAGAAATTCCATACTTTTGGCAGTTTCTCTCTGAATTTGTAAATAAAATCTACTTCTCAGTCTTACTGGTCATGGAATTTGTATTAATGATTCAACTCGCGTCTGGGACTATCGTTATTACGCGCAAGAATTAAAGAGCGAAGCGACTGAGCCCGAATTTAATGAATTTGTTCTTTCTATCCAAACTCTTTCCACTAAACTAAAAACTATGTGATAAACAGAAACTCAAATTGGTAATAATTTAAAAATAAATGTACAAAAAATATTGAATAATTTACAACCTTTTTGCTCGTCAAGGCTCGCAAAAGCTGGAGATTATTCAACTTGTTTCATGAATTCAGTATGAAATCATAAGCGATTTTAGATTCTTTACGTATTCCTAACCTTGTACTGTGACATTACATTAGACAGACAACCGCTCCGGTGGTCTAGTGGTTACAGCGTCCAACTCGGATGTGGGAAGTAGGGGGGTTCGAACCCTGGACGAGTCATACCAAAGACTTAAAAATGGTACTAACAGCTACCTCGCTTGGCGCTCAACATTAGGAGGTTAGTGTTTGGACTGGTTGGCATGGTGTCAGGATAATGTGACTGGGTGGGACATCATGCTATATGTCTGCAGCATGATGCCCCAGTGCTAGACGTCACTATAAACTGGCACACCGCATACATCGTAGCGATATGACTGCAAAATTGTTAAGCTACGTTAAACATCCAAATCACACACACACACACATAGACACGCGCGCGCGCGCGCATCCCCCTCCCCCCAGGCAGACATATCAGCTATTACCTCTCATTACAGAGTACAATGGTATCCAGCCGTTCGATTTATAATTTTAATCATTTATCTTTACTAACGACATGATCTACACACAAGACTACACTATACTGTTTCTTACAAGAAAACAGTTGTTTGTATTACATCCAAGTCATTAACCATTCAGTTATACAAAAGTGTTCCAAACACAGCTTCATCGTACAAACTTCTGACGGATACACCACGTGCACGTGCAGACACGCTCAGAGCAGGCGTGCGTATACGAAATCAGTTGAATCATTGACTTGTCAAATGGTCCTACGATGAAAACTAAAATTGCGTTTCAAAACAATTAAACCTTATTTTATTATTATTATTATTATTATTATTATTATTACAGTAAATATACATTGACTTATGCACAAATAGATCAACAGTCATGTATACATAGAGGGACAGAATGATACACTGACTGACCGATAGACGGATGAACAGAAAGAATAAATATTCATAGAAAGTTACTTTTATGTAGCGCACTAACTTTGGAGATCAAGTACTTCAACTCATACATTAAATTTAAATTTTTATTCCATAAAGCGTGGTAAGACCAAGGACACTATTTTTAGAAACGTGTTATTATGGTGGACATACATACCACACAGGTCAGAACAATCCTTCCTCTAATGGTTGCAACAAGTGCTCGTGTCAGGAGGGAATGTTGGCCTGCACAGAGCGTTTCGCGTGCTTTTATTTTTTTTTTCGAGGGGTCATAAAGGAACAGTTACGTTCTCAATAACTTATTTACTTTAGTAATTACTGTATGTCTGCACAAGTTTCAACTGGCTTAAAGCGATAATGTTTGTATTATTTGCATTATATTACTTGTTTGTTATTACTACTGGTACTTTTTAATCCAATGTTGTTGTTGTTGATGATAATGAAGAAGATTATTATTATTATTATTATTATTATTATTATTATTATTATTGAAGTTTTGACGTGCCTCTACAATGGGACAACATACCATACTGGTGACAGTTTCAAATCTTCTGATGGATGCAATACGTGCGGCTGCAATAACGGGATGGTCTTCTGCACGGAAATGGCTTGTTTAGGTGTCGATGGCTAAACCCGCCACTTGTCAAAGTTAAATGGTCTTCCTCCTCAACAAAATGAATGTTTAAAAAGGAAATGGTGTTTTGTTGTTATTATTATTATTATTATTATTAATATTATTATTGATACTGACTGCTGGTTTGGAAGGATCTCCGCTATGCTTATAAGCTGGCCTTATGATACCTATTATGTTCTATTCTTATAAACTGACCTTATGATACCTATTATGTTCTATGCTTATAAACTGGCCTTATGATAACTTTAGGGCCATGATTCTGGGATAAACCCTGTCTCGAGTATTAAATTGAAAAAGAAAAACATAGATATAGACGGGCAATAGTAAGTTTGATGGGTTTTTTTTTTTAAATATTAATTGAGTGTACTGTCATTCGAAGGGGTTTTGTAAAAAAATTTTTTAGAGCTTTAATATATTTAATGATTTCCTCCTCAGTTATCGGTGAATTCAATATGTTATCATCGTTATCCAATTCCATGTCCAGATCGTCGAGGTTACAGTGCAATTCTTTATCAATGTTCACATTGTAATCCTTCAAAACAGTCACACAGCGTACCTAGTGTAATGGTTGAATGATCGTGCTTATTTTCAATATTATTAATAAGTTTCCAGAAATCTCCCGGGTTTTAACTTTTCAGTTGTCTGAGCTTTGCGTGTATACGGTAATTATACTAATTTACACGGAACGTCATGATTCGCGTATACTGTTTCCTTGCACATTGGACATTATGATTATTCGTTTGTGAACAATTATTATTATAATTTTTTATTGTTAAATAGTATTTTTTTTCCGCGCATTGTGACATTGTATCCAACTAAGGTTTGTTTTTAGTTACATTATTTGTATTGTTAGTGTTACAATTATAACTTAGGAAATTTTATCCGCTGAATCGAGAAATAATTTCCATATACAGTACTTGAGCAGATATTGTTGATAGTATCTATGTCTATCGCACTTTTATCTGCATGTACATTCTGTATGCTTCTATGTTTTTAATAAAGTTGCATTTCCTCTTTTCATCACACCCTCTATTCCTTTTAGTCACTACATTTTATGCGAGTCCTTCTGATTGACTACAGTACCAGTGAATATTAGTGTAGTTGTAAGAACCGAATGATCATCTGAACAGAATGAGCCCAGTTCGTCTACACTAAAATTGTCAACGTACTTAAGGGCTTTGATTGATATCAAGTAATAGTCAATGACTGAAACATTACGGAAAGTAAGCGCTGCAAAATCTGCATCATTTCCGCATCTTCCGTTCTAAATAAGCAGGTTGTTAGTTTTAGTGATTTCAAGTAACTTATTACCCTCATTATTCAATATTTTGTCTTGCGCGCTTCTCTTTCGTGCCAATTTTTTTAGAGCAGACGTCATATTATAAGAGTCCTGCAGACTCATCATAATGAAACTGACGCGAGACAAAATCATCTATTTCTACACAGCCGTTCTGTGTGTGTGTGTGTGTGTGTGTGTGTGTGTGTGTGTGTGCATTAAAATCTCCCATTTAAAACACATCCTTCCATGAAGTGCACATATGTGATTTTTCTGACTGGAATATATTTATTTCGTCTACAGTATTAAATCGTGACTCGGTAGGGGAATTAAATCTCATCAATGATTAAGTCCTCATCAGTTTGGAAAATGGATTTTTTAATTTGTAATCAGAAAATGATGTCTGATTCAGTTCTGATTTCGGTAATATGCCGGGAAAGTGTGCTTCTTACAAAAACACCTATGCCACCATTTTTGCGTGTATACTTTAAATTAAACGCTGTTTGCACCCGTTTTGTGTTGCTATGAAATGCGGATACATAGAACGAAGAAAAAAAATGCATCATGCTTGAGGCATTGTGATTTAGTTTAAACATTTCAAATGATTATAGAAACAACATCACGTTTGTATGCAAGTAAAGGTAAACACCGACTGATACAGCCAATTTTCTTTTCACCTATTAATTACTCTGGAACGGCTGGCCATTGATCACAGTCCGGGAAAACAGATTAAAATATACGTCTTCCAACAGAAACTATTTAACATCCTCTGGGCGTTTTTGGCTTTGTTCCAGGAAAATACAAATTTTAACAGAATGAATAAGTTACTTATATGTGATAAGAATACATATATTACTCTAATTTATCACATAAGGTCCATTATTGATATTTATTTAATTTATTGAATGTGGTAAAATTCTGTGTAAAAAATAATCGTCTTTTTTCGCTGTACAATACACAAACTTATTACGTTATATTCAAATCCTTCTGCTACCAGTAAATATAGATTTTAAAGTGCAAGCCGACACTACAACAAGGATGGACAGGAAATCCATAATTGAATGCCAATGTCATACTAATCTCGAGGCATCGTTTTATATCTTAAAATAGACTATCAATTGCAGTGTTGCAATGTATAACGCAAGACCCATCAATGATATCTCCCTAATTTATTCAAGTGATCCAGCAACATTCCTTCCGCTTTAAGGTAATAAACCAAAGACAACACACTCCCACTTATGGGTAAGAAAGGACGATGAATCACGATGGGTGCCCCAAATTCCAAAGATGGCTGCCTTCAGGGGTTGACAGACCAGAAAGTACAGATGGGCTTTTGAAAATATTTATGACAAAGTTCAGATTTTAAAGATAACTGTTTTACATCTCTAAAATTAGTAGATAAATATAAATTTAAATTTTCCAACTTTAAAATGCATAAAAAATAGTGATCTATATATTGAAATATTCCAACCTAAATGAATCCAAATAAGTGAACGATAACTTCAAACATTTTTGTACATTAAACAATTAGCAACGAAATATATATTTGCTATTTGAATAAATAATAAGCTGAGAAAAAAAAAATGAAAGCTACTTTAAGCAAAATTTAAACAAATTTATAAATAAAGATTGATTTAAGACATAAATAAACTAGTCTTTACGTCGACACAAATTAAAATTTGTATGGACGTTACAGTGGCAATGCCCCCTATCTGAAGTAGAGATCATAAATTAATACAATTTGGGTCACTAAAAGTATAGATAGACTTAACGATCCGATTGATGGAAAGACCCATTAAGAATAGAGAGCAAGTTTTGTATAGAGAATTATAGCATATAACAAGACCTATTAACATCATGATATATGAAGGATTTTTTTATTTTCATCCAGCCGAATGACCATCAAGATGTAAACATATATATACATGTAAGTTTGTTATCGGAATCGATGGTGACGTACATGATTCATACAATGATCTCCGATCCATCGCTTACACATACATTGAATCAATACAAGAGGTATATAATTATACAGTATGAGCATGTACCACAAGTTAGTATGTGACTTCAAACATGCATCAAAATATAATTGTTAAAGCACATGCTTCAACTGAAACAGAATAGAAAGTAGATAAGATATTTACTAAAATTTGAGTTCAAGGCCTAACCTTATTATCGTTGGTGACCTAAATTTTCATACTCAGGGCCCATTCAAATCTCCTTGTCTATATGATATATGGGATATTATTTATCTTGAGTGCTTAATTAGAGAACCTACATGTTTTGAGAATGGGTGTAATCCATCTTGTGTTGTTCTAATAATTACAAATAAACAAAGCCAGTGTATGAATGCCTTTTATCTGTCTATTGAAATAACTATTTCCTTTTTTATAATCAGCTAAGACACACTGTGCATTCTGAACCAGAATTTAGAAAAATCTTTCAGAAGTTTCAAAGATTTTGATGTGAATGACTTCATAAATGATTTACAAAATGGCCCATTTACTTTCCTTTCATAAAGGATTGACTCGGAATCTTTCAGCTCTAACTACATTAACTTTGAAAGAGTTCTATTAAATGTTATAGGTAAACATATTCCAATAAAAACATACAAATCCACGTAGGAAGCCAGTTCCTTCTACTAATAGAGAACTAAGGAAAGAGATGCCTGGTTAGCATGTGATGTTTACAACATACATTCCAAATAGATCATGGGAAAACTATAGAAATTAAAGAAATTTGGTAAAGAAATTAAATAATAAGTCTATGAGAACATTCGTTTTAGAAATATGTGCTGGGGCATTAAATCTTGGAACTTCTGGTTAACTATTATGTCCTGTTTGTCTGATAAATGTTCTGATAGTCAAAATAAAACCATTCTTGTTGAAGGTACAAAAAATGTAAAACAATGCTAGCCAAATGTGGGAAGCCTTCAATAATTGTTATGTCAGTGTAACATCAGACATTGGCAAGGGTGTTCCTTTTGACCTTTATCTCATCAAAGTATCAAGGCTATTAAGGACAATAGCAATATAGATACAAGTTTAGAACGTACTCGGCTTAACCAAGAATAAGTGTACAAATGAAAAGTGTTTCAATTCTAAGAAAGCTACTGGGGTGGGGTTAAAATTCCAGTTCACCTGTTAAAAGCTAGGGCACCTATCCTTGCTGGTCATATTGCAGATCTAATTAACAAAACATTACAGTCAAATATTTTCCTGATCGTCTAAATGAAGTTAATGTAGTTCCAAGTTTCAAAGAGAACAATCCTCTTGACGAAAGTAAGTAGACACCTGTTAAAATTCTGCACATCATGTCCAAACTGAGCTCCCTGTAAAATCGAAATCAGCAAATTAAGATACAGGGTGTCTTAATAAGCTGAACTGAAATTGAGAAGGGTACCTCAGAAGTCAGTCCTGGGATTTTTACTCTTTAACGTCTGTATCGGTGATATTTTTAATTTGATTAAATATGACTCTGTATATAACAAAGCTGATGATAACACTTTCTCCCTTTCCTCATTGGACTTTAATACTATTATTGACACACTTGAAACACAGTCCAATATTCCGATGGACTGGTTCACTGCGAATATAATGCAAGCCAGCCATAAAAAGATTCAAGCACTAGCTGTTGGAAAAAAGATAGTCATTATGAACATTGTGTTTAGAATAAGTAGTGCTATCATAAAGTATGAAAAAATTGCTAAGCTGCTAGGAATTGGCATTGACCATCAACTACAATTTGATTCACATAGTTATGCTGTGAAAACTTCATAATTTTAATCTGGAAGAAACAAATTTGCGGCATGTTGTAGATGTTTTCACTTTAATGTAACATTTCAGAGATGCTTCAACTTAAAAGTTTGTTTTAAGCAATAGTTGTTAATTTGATAAAATTGGCTATAAATTACTGGAACTATTACTTGATATCTCTTTTAAGTAATATACCTCAGAAATATATCTTCTGGCGGCTGCATGAACAAAAGTGTCAGGCCTATCTTGTGACATGCTGTGATGTCCTTTTAAAATAACCCATTCTTTAAAAACAATCAGGATATATCATGAACTCAGGACAAAGATATTTCATCAGGAGGTATCTAGATATGAAGATTCTCTCGATCAACTGAAGTGATCTAATGATTTCGTAGGATCTTTTTTCCCTACAAATTTTCTAACCTGGCGGATATGTGAGGCATATTTTAGCATGCGATAAATATTACTAGCTGGACTTTAGTGCATTCAGGACTATTTTTAATGTTCCCGAAAAAAAGTGTTTCAAATTCTGTCATCCACAGCTATTAAGAAGGAATTTATATCTGTAAAACAGAAATAAAAATAAAAATTTATTTAAACAGCAGACGTGTTACTAAAATAAATGCAACACGAGTAGTCTAATCAGAACATGTAAGAAACTGCGTTTAATAATAATAATAATAATAATAATAATAATATTATTATTATTATTATTATTATCTGGTACCAGAAGAAGAAAAAATTGTAACTTCTTTTGATTCTGAATTAAACTCTAAAATGTATATATACCGGAATAAGTATTGTTTTGTGTGTGTGTGTGTGTGTGTGTGTGTGTGTGTGTGTGAGAGAGAGAGAGATCGAGAGAGAGAGAGAGAGAGAGAGAGAGATCCCATTCTTCCAGCATTCTATCAAGACTTAGCTACACATTATTTACGCTTACAAAATTCAAGCAATAAAATCACATAAGATGCAATATAAATTTCGATGACAGAGACCTAATTCAGTATTGAAATATTAGCGGCGGTTATTTTCCTTGTTTACATCCTGGAGACTGGTTTATTGACCACAAAATATGCCCATAACTAATTTTGAGGTAGTGAAAATACAGAGCTACCGTGGCAGTCTCCATTTTAGTTCTGCTGTACAAATTAGGACTTTGCACAGAGTCTGAGATTTAAAGAGACGGCATTTCCCAGGTTTTCTACGCTGGTTGTCCTGGTTATTTAAAACAGACAATGTTCTGCATATGTTAGTTATTGTTAAAATAAACTATTAATTCCCTTTATTTTGGTTTATGATTGATAGGTGTAATTTCTGTTATAGAGTATTCAGCTTGGCCTTAGTTCAGATGTGCAGCTTTCAAAACACTGATAGCTCCGCTTGGTCTTTTTCACTTTCTTGACCTCTAAGGAAAACTGGAAGACCCCCCCCCCCCATCAAGCCACTAACTTTTTAAAATCATACAATTGTTACTCCTCCTGAACGGAAAGTCAGACAGGCATCGGGTTTTCACCAATAGACTTCTTATGGTGCCTAGTTGGTCCTAAAATGAAAATTGTGTCGGATATATATTTATCAAGGCGGCTACAACGATTGTCTTGACAATCACGAGTCACTACTCACCCTGCGTGGATCGTCGTATTGACATGTATTTTTCAACAAAACATTTCTGATGATGTCTACTTGTCTAAATGGAAATTATGCCTATATAATATTTAATGTGGCTGCCATGGCAGCCATCTTGAAAGACTTGTAATCGTTAGCCTTTCAAGACAGTAAGTCATATCAACGTGATATTTTCACCAGAAGTCGTCTTATGATATTTTTTGTTGCTTCTAAATGAAAATGGTGCCGATCCAACATCGAGTATATCCATGGTGGCAAATCTGAAAATCTTGTTACCCCTGAAGAATACCAGAGATGGTTTCAACACCTAGCATTTTAAAGGAAGAAATGATATATTCTTGTATTCCAGGAAATTCTCTTCAAGCCATCAGAACATCAGTCCCTTAAAGTAACATGATCAGTAAAAATGTATTAATATTTTAACAGGGATATTTATGAAGTTTCACAATTAAGGGCAGATTGAATATTTGTCCATTCAAAGTTCAAATTTAACAAGAGGTGTCTCTTTTGCATCAAAGGGTTAACCTTCCGTTTTTCTGTGAGAAGCAACGGGGTTTTATTGAACCAAAATTCCCTCTGGATCCGCCATGGACGATGCCTCATACTTGACCTATCATAAACAATTTACTCAGATCAAGTGGTATAATCAGGAAATTTAAAGTTGTAGATTAGAGAGAATCATTTCCTTCTCTCGAGAACATCAAGAAAACTGCACGTATGGTCCACGGTGATAAGCTGAAGTTTGAATAAAGTATTGTACACACAGGTTGTTAAGCTGCTCCAGAAATATCGTTAAATATTATATTAGCCTGAAATCAGACAAAAATGAAATGAAATCTTTTGAATCGGAAAGTCATATACAGCACACCCACAACTGATAGAGTACGTTTTTCATTTGGAGTATCCTTTATTTATTTTCAAATTAACTAATTCTTTATACTGGCATTCATAACGTAGCTTGTAGTCTAACACTTTAATATATCTTACCTGAATGCCAGTTACTTCAGTAGCCATATTGATTTTGATGTGTTTAAATTCAAACTTGGCGGAAGTTCAACATAGTAGCAGGAGAGAGGGCGAACAGACCACTTGCTTGAATTGTCTTTGTTCGAAAAGTAAAGCTTCCTACAAAAAAATGAAAATACAAGGTCAATAACGCTAAACTAAAAGCCTCTAACTGACCGAGATTTCTCTAATTGGGTTAGCTCATTTTGTTACTTTATCGCTGACGTTTTGTTTTCATTTTTTATGGCGTGTATATTTTAGTACCCGGACATTCACTGTTGATCGTTCACCCTCTCTGCTGCTGTAATTAAATCATCGTTATATCAATAATGGAATCTCATACAGCTAGATTATCTCGAGAGCGACTAGAGGCAATTAAGAAATATCTCCCCGTAAGTGATTCTGTCAAACAAATATTACAAGCGCATCAGGAGTCTCAGGTGGAATTTGTAGAAGGTGCAGAACATTTAATTAAACCAGTTGTCGAACCAACAAAGAAAATTGTTACAGCAACTGAGGCAACACTAAAAGCTCTTGAAACATTACCTGTTGATATTGCTGGCCGTATTCAAGTAGCTCAATCATCACCCGTTCAACCTCCTCAACCACCACCTGAAGAACGGCCACAAACTCAGCCAAGAATCAGAACTTATATAGCAGATAAATTTACGGAGGAAGGTATTGCCGCTATCAAGGACCCAGACCAATTACTTGATGTTGCCGAGTTTGGATATCGCAATAGAGATAAGTATGTAAAACCAGAATATGTTAAAACTCTAAAAGCTGCCGATTGGATTAGGGATGTATATCGCATTCATACTGATACTCCGCAAATCAAAACAGCGGAAGATATTAATAATTTTAATATTTTTAGCCAGGCAGTAGATGAGTATATTGAACAAGTAATACAACGAAGGAGGCAAAGAGAAGAAGAAATGAAGCAGCAACTTGAAGAAGCTAAATAATCAAGGAAAAAAAAAGAAAAAAAATGAAGTCGAAAAGGAAGAAGAAGATTTAGAATCTGAAGAAACCAGACGAAGACGGGAATCACGTTCACCAAGTAAGAAAGAAACAACTGGAAGTGGTCTTGTTGCTCGAGGAAGTGGTTTTATTACTCCATGTCCCAATAACGTCCTTTCTGATGTTGATCGACTAGAAATTCTGATTGGCGGAAAACGAGCTGGTAATAATTTTCCAGAAATCATGAATGAAGCAGTTGCTATTTGTCAGAGATTATTTACGGACGGTGTCATGGATATTAATGTATATCGGTCCCTCATTAATGAAATCGCCGATGATTATTTCTGTGATTAAAGAAACGATATAAAATAAGATTATCATACATAATACTCACCGTGGACCGACCAAGGTCAGGGTGATAAATTTGCGATTACCAACATATAAAGTAATCTGCGGTGATGGACTCGGTGATGTTATTCAGGGTCTATATAGAAGGATAGCCCCAAAAGCAACACCGATTGCAAAGCAACTGGGAATGAAAGCTACTGTTAGTAAAATAATAAATCAAGCCGCAAATAAAAAATTAGCAGAGTTAGCTGGTGTACCTATGTCAGAAAAAGAAAAAAATATAACCTCAAGTTTAATAGCAGGAAGTGGTCTTCGTGTTAGACCATATCAAAATATAATAAAGATGTTTAAACGTGTATCTGATCCTGAATTTGACATGGATGTGCCAGTTCTCAAGGATAAATATGTGCTCGATTATCAATATTATTCTTATGACGCACGACAGCCAATTGAATTTGGCGAATTGAGTTGCAAGTTCAGGACACAAGCAAATATTTCTTACCTGCTGAAGCGTTTATTGAAGTAGAAGGTGAAATTTTAAAAACAGATAATACTGAATATGGAGT